>JAJHJA010001122.1:0-304019 GCA_021202915.1 Heliconius himera | reverse complement strand
TACGATCCGAACAACCAGATATTACAGATTTTTCAAATAAACATTTTGCGCTTTTGCCTATCATTTTTTTACTTTTTTTTTTCAGCTTCACGCTGTATCCCGCCCACAGCAGGGTGGGCAGAGGGAACCTAGTGTTAAGACACTCCGTTCCCCACTTTCTGCCGAATTCTGGAGGCATTGCATGTTGAGTGGCAGAACTCAACGCCGCGCTTAACGTCGACACCAGAGCGAAGAAATGGAAATATAAGTTGACGAGTAATAAGGGCGGGAGAGTTGGAAGTAAGACGTGACGTTTCAGTTATTTGTCTCACGTTATTTGAAATGTCAACAAATTTCTTATATTTCGCCAGTTGTTTGTGGGTTCGATCCCCAGCCAAGGAAACGAAATATTTATTTAAGTTTTATATTTCCATTTCTTTACTCTGGTGTCGAGGCAAAGTGCATATATATGCAGGCAGGCAAGTGTATATATATATGTATGAAGATTTCTTAAGTAGCGTAAGTCTTATAACTCATTTTGTTAGTATATGCCGCTCTTCAACTGAGCATGTAGGTGATATATTATGATTATATTTTAAGTACCTATAATAATTTCCTAAATTGGTTTGAATATATATTGGTTTAAATATCAAATATGTCTTAAATATAAAAATATATGTCGTTAATTTCGAAATTGAATTTTTCTCTCAGCAAACGATTTTTTGTGAAGTAAAGTTCCAATGTTTGAACTGTGAAATTGTTTGAATTTTTTCTACAGTAGGGACGCTTGTTTTAGATTGTACAATATTATAACAATAGTATCAAAAATAGTTTGTGCATGCTATCCAAGAGAGTACGGAGAAAATAGAGTAAGGATTAAATTTTGTTACCTATCTTTCATATAATTAGTAATAAAATATAATCCTTACTCTCTTTTTAACAAAACAAATACTAAATACAATCAAACTATTTTATTTTAGAATAAAAAATGTAAACATTTTTAATTTACTTTATTATTAAGAAATATTTTAATTCCATCTTTCCATCAAGTTGCTTTCCTAGTTATGTATGGGTAAAATTTAAAATAATATTTTAAGGTAAATAATTTTTATAAGGTAAATATAATTTTTATTGGTGGTTCGATTGCTGTAAGTATACATTTTACGTAGCAGAATATTTATATAATAAAATATACACATTTGCTTAACACAGAGACGCAGTTGTGTACCTACAGTACGGTCGGCGAGTTGTGGCCTCCCTTATAGTTCAGGGCGGCCACGTCTCGCCGACTGGCTTTTTACATTTTATTTAAGGATTTTTGTTACTTTTCATTTTTTATACTGGAATAGGCTTGCCTTTGACCCCCTTAAGCCTGTGAACGTTGATGCGGTCTACGGTGGTGCCTAGTAAATACCTATTATTTTCTTACCGAGTGAACAATGCGCTAAAGTTCAAAAAGCCTAACTTCAGGGCGGCCACGGCTCGTCGACCGTTCTATACAAGTGTCTACCCCAAAAGCCCTCACTCTCTCACATACAAAACAAAATATATGCCATCGTGGCCCAGTAGCGCACGCGTGTGACTGTACACGCGACGATTGTGGGTTCGATCCCCACGAGGATGAATGTATTATTATTTATTAATATTTATTTTTTTTGGATTTGGTAACAAGCAAAGGGCGGCGCTGAGTTCCGCCACTCAACACGTAATGCCTCGAAAAATTCGGCAGGAAACGAGGAACGAAGTTCCTTAATACTAGGTTCCTTCTGCCTACCTTCCTATATGCGAAACTTAAAAAAAAACGAATATTCCGTAACTTATAAAAAAGGTTTTGACTGCTGACTCAACACAACAAACAGATTACATCTTTAACTAAAATAATAAATCTGGAAACGAACGAAAAATACTTCCACTCCATTTGAAGCAATGAAAAAACTCTTTTTAATCTTTTGCTTTACGCTTTTCGCTTCGATCCGATGTCATTTGATGTTCTGTATGTTCTTTTTATTATTTTTCTGTACGACATGTGTCGTTGTTATAATCCAACTCAAATTGGCCTTTTGCTTTAAGGGCAAGTTACTTTTACTATGGGGAAAATTAAAAAAATATTAACAATTCCTTGATAAATAATGAAGTGCGGCATTGAGTTCCGCACTCAAAATATAGCTTTTCGAATTATGACAGAGTGGACAACGGAGTGTCTTGACTAATACACAGAAGAAGAGAAGGTAAAGAGCACTCTATCCACTTTCCACCGAATACTGGTGGCATTGCGTGTTGAGTGGCGGAACTTATAGCTACATTTTATTTCGTTACCAGAAAATGAAAATATTAAATATTTAATTTCCTCGAAGTAATTTTTTTTTGGAATACTATAAAATATAACATTAGTTTATTTTAATGGTTTAGATTAAGTATAATTTAAGTAACGCTTCAGAGAAGTGCGAGGTTTAGGAGGACGCATGCGTTGTAAATTCAGGCTTACTTCAGTACCAGTATGTTCTGAGGTTTGCTGGCAAGCGGTCCTGGCTACAAAAATGTGATCACAGAGTGATAGCAAATCGTTATTTAAATGTATCTACATTTTTTAATCTGTATACCGTCTATTATAGTACTATCAGAAAAAAAACTTTTTAGAAAGTATTAAAAAAGTTTTAATTAACTTACTAAGACGTAAAACTTTTAAGTTATAAGTAATAGTGTTCGTGTAAGTGTTTTAAACTTTTAAATAAGTGTAAGAAATATTTTTAATATATACTTTATACATATATTTAAGTGTGGAACATAAATTTGGTGTTAAAAAAGTTTAATTAAGACGTAGGAAGCTGTATTGGTGAGTAAGATCTTTAAACTAAATAAATTCCATTACATAAGAGTTATATTTATATTTTGACACTTAAAAATAAATAACCGAGTTAATTCACTACGTGATTTTACTATATTAAACACTCTGATATTTAAAGCTTTATAAGTCTACAACTATTCTAGTTCCAGATTTTACTAGCATTAACTAATATCTCACATTAACAGCAGTAACTCAAAATTTTTTTTCAAATATATATATTATATATACTATAGTAGTATATATATAGTACAGTAGTATAGGTATATAATATGACATTTTATACAAAATCAAATATATTTTTATATTATAATATTTCTTAAAAGGAAATATGAAGTTTGTACAATAACTTTTATGAAACATACAACGGGTTAACACTTCAGTAAGTGTGTAATAAAAAAACACAGAGAAATAAATTGGAGTTTAGGAAGGGTCATGTTTGTTTAGGATTTTAACTTACTGGCTTTGTATAAATATTTCGAAATGGCAAAAGAACGGCACGCTTTGCGGTTACCTAATAAAACCCACAGAAGAAACATCTGTGAATTTTAAATTTATTTTAAACAATATATTATGCTTGATTTCCATAAATAAATATATTTATTGTTCATCATAACAATAGCATTAAAATGTCATTTCTACCATTTTACTTTCCAAACAAATTATATCTATCGTATAAACGAAATTTCTTCGCAAAATGTATTTTTAATGAGGTTCCACTTTTTATTTTTCGTTTTGTTTTAATTCATATGATGTAATTGTATGATTTTGTTTTTCTTTTTTATATTTGAAGACTAAAAACTTTTCGATCTTATTTAGATTTCAGTATTTATACCATCATTATATATCAATTCCGTTTTATTTTAATTACAGATCTAGTACATATTGTGCGATCGTATCATAACATTTTTGTTTTAACTAATCACCATTTATTTATAAATGGTTGCCTTTGGTTGAGCTCGGGCTAATGGCACCTCTCTTTAATTTTAATTGTAACAATTTTAACGTTTTCTTTACAATACCTACGATTTGCGTTTTAATGTAAATAAATACATTACAATTATATTTAAATCAGCTTAGTTAATCTAGCGAATTAATAAAATGCTGAAATATTGAAAAATAATTGAAATTTTTAAAAAGACATAGATGCTAGAAGTATGAAACGTGTATTTGAAAAATAAATAAAAAATTGCCACTGGGTCATAATATTGTGTCAACATTGTGAACATCAAAATAATTAACATTGTACATGGTTATTGAAAATAATATATCAATTCAGTTTTTGTCGGTCAATGTTAATTTATTTCATACAATAAATAATACTCAGTAACGGAACAGTTTTATATTAATAATATTTACATTCGAGTGTTATTAATAATATAACTAGCGACCTAATGTTAAGACACTTCATCATGGAGTATAAAGCAATTTCTAGCAGGAACTTTCTACCACCTGGGACCCACTCATAAAATCATTAAAGTCTCAAACCCACCATACCAGAGGGCAAGATACTATCAGTTCATTCTGCAGGAATCCAGGGCAGTACGCGAGGCAATTAAGAAATCGTTGGCGGTAGTTTGATATAATAATTATGTCAACTGGCAGACGAATGCCACCTCAGTCTACCCGTGACCACGGACTACTGGAAAGTGTTCGAAACGTCGGGTTTCCAAAAATGTATAAAAATACAAAATATACGCGATTAATCCGGTTAAAGTAGTTTTATTTAAAATTAAGACACTTCGTTTCCCACTTTCCGCTTAATTCTGTTAATCCTAGAGGCATTGCGTGTTGAATAGCGGAGCTCAACGCCGCGCTTTTGCTTCGACACCACAGAGAGAAGAAATGAAAATATAAATTTAAATTAATATTTCATTTCCTCGAGAGTTGATCAAACCCACAACCAATCAACTTTACAGTCACACTTTGTACTCCTGCGCCACGACTGGCCCCATTCAATTTACTTTAACTTTCGACTAAGTGAACC
Organism: Heliconius himera; assembly: GCA_021202915.1. Taxonomy (NCBI): domain Eukaryota; kingdom Metazoa; phylum Arthropoda; class Insecta; order Lepidoptera; family Nymphalidae; genus Heliconius; species Heliconius himera. Next base: position 299,211 of record JAJHJA010001122.1, on the reverse strand, counting down.
GATTTTGATGATCCCCCACTTTAATTTAGTCCATTTCTGACAATGGTATCTATAAAAAAATCACATAAATAACTCAATATCAACCCAAACGATTCGATGATTCTTTTTTTATTGGAAGGGTAGTTTGATGAAATTTTGGTTATAATTATGTTATTTTTCCTGCTAAAATTGCTTTATATTCCATGATGAAAATTATCCTATAAGGTGGCTTTGAACTATTACCATGCTAAAATTGTTTCGCTGACATCTAGTAGTTATTGATACTTTAAATAATTTAAATAGGTTCTGAGTTTTTTTAAGGAAACTATAATAAAAACTGGGATGAAACCCAATAAAATATATATCTAGACCATACAAAAAAATCCGTCTGGTAGTTTTTCTGGAATTGGCGGGCAGATAGACAAGAATTCTGCCAAGTGATTTTTTAGCTTCTATAATCTACCGACCTAATTGTTACTTTTTTATATCTTTGTTTTTCATATGCAGAATTAACTTTTCGATCCTTTTATTATGTATAAGGAAGAGATTTACTCTTCTGTGACTGATAATACTAATATTTACGTTTAATATTTTTTGGAGCAGAACAGTAGCTAAGGGTACAATAAATGATAAAGGAAATTATACTGAAAATAATAGCTTTTCATGAAATATATTAATACTTTTGTTGTTACACGCGATTTAGAGGTTAGTGACTTTGATTTGAATAAATAATATTTTAGATTTCTATCAGAACCATTTGTTTCGAATACGATTAAGCATTATAACTACGGCTTGTCTGACGTAAGTCATTCGTATCCCATAAAAACATATATATAAAATCAGAGCCAAGCTAAATATTAAGGAAGTCCTGGACTATAAGGTTGATATCTGGCTTGATGACTGAAAATAGCCAAGTCAAATGGACAAATATGAATTTGTCCATTTGTTTTTAGGAGTGAGAGAGTCAGTTACATAAATGCCGGTTTTTAAACGTGAATACCTACATCAATAATCGTTTGAATTAAGCTATTAGCTTAGAATTTTTAACAAATATTCTGAATTTCATGCATGACTAATAGATTAATTCGTTTACGAGTTATGGAAGGCTTAAAAGTAGTTTGAAATGGTTAATGTAAAATACACATTACGCGTTTCCAGCTATTTAATTTGGCTGGATCCAGTGGCGCGTGTCTTGTTAAATTTTATTGAACGAACTTTCTAAATGGGAATAGTCATTATCAATCATTGTCAAAATCTTTAAATTATTGTCAGATAGCTCCTACCTGCGCCACAATATCTATATTTACGTATTTGTATATTAATAGTTATGTTTCTTCAAATCTCTAAAACAAAAAAAAAATAATGATGGTTTACAAATTAAAAAGATAATCATAAAAGCAATAGACTAAATTACAACGCTGGATTACGTTATGATTAACGAAATAGTGGAAATTGATTGCAATTTAATGGTTGAGCTTGGTTTCCTTTTCTTTTTTATAACCGAAAAAAAATTATCAGTCATGGCAAGTCGTGGCGTAGAGGTGCAAGCGTGCGACTGTAAATACAATAGGTTGTGGGTTCGATTACCACTCGAGGAAATTAAAATATTTAATCTTTTTATTTCATCGCCCTGGTAACGCATGAGGCAAACCGCGACGTTGACTTCCACCTACACGCAATATCTCCGAAATTCGAAGAAAAGCGTGTAACGGAAGCTTCGGAGCTTAATAGGGGACGGAGTGTCTTAACACAAAATTCTCAGGTTTCCTCAGAAAATGAAAAGAAAATCTACGTCAACGTAAAAATATGTTACTAAGGAAGAATTACTTTAGGTTGTTATTAGGTAATTTATATGTATTATTATTATTGTAATTTGTTTTTAATTAATGAAATGAATATGTTTTTTGAAGCAACAATATTTATTTGCGACAGTTTTTTATGATTGCAGTTTATTTTTATTTGAGCTCAATATTTCTTTGTTAGTTTATTATGCTTCTATTTCTTGTTATATTGAATTAATTAGATTGAAGTACCTGACCTAGATAAAGACATATGATCTCAACACTATGAAAATAATTTTTAAATACGACGTCGATACGATGATATACGATTCTCATATCGCAGCATAGTAAACGCGATGATTGTGGGTTCGATTCCCACTCGGGAGAATGAACTATTTTCACTTCATTGCATTCCATTCCTGCTCTGACAAAACAAAGCGTTTAAGTTCATGTATTTAGAATATTCATTTAACAATCTGTGAATTAAAAACATTTTATTGTCACGGACTAGTTAAATTTAATGTAGCTTGTACTTAACTTATTTTTGCGGTTAGTGAAGCTTGGCAATGTTTGTGGGCGAAGACAGTGAAGAATGTAGTTTTCTTTAACACGATTATTTCCACTACATTTATAAAATGTAGTAAAAAACAGAATTAATAATTCCTAATTATTATGCCTAAATATGATTAAAAAGAAATAAATTATATATTTTTTCGAAATCGACAGAAAAAACGAATCGTATAGAAATTTATATTAACAGCGAGTTAAGTAAAGACATTATGATAATTAAAACTACTCTCTTAGTGGAAATCTACTTGTTTCTACCAAGAGAGTAGATATATTAAATGCAGGTGGAGGTACAAATGATGTTTCTTAGTGCAGCGACATGGAAATTATATTTTATGATTTAAAATGCTATAAAAGTTTACTGACCCATACAATTTATAATATTGCAGGGCATTAAGGATAAGTATACCACAATTAGAATGAATAACATATTTTTTTATTAGGATGACTTTTTATTATTTCTCATAATGTCATTATTTAATAAAATTTATTTTTAACCTGTGAGTATCGAATGTATTTAAAATGTTTTTTTATTGCATAACATACAAGTATTTCTTTTCTTTGATCTGGACTACCTGTTGCGGTGTTTATGCCAGTCTTTCGACGCATATTATGTATCAATGTAAAGGCGAAAAACGGAATTAAGCATATTGACGCATGCATTTATAAATTCATCCTCCAGACATTCTGTCATTTCAGACAGCCATGTTCACTATATACTTATTGACTTATAAAAACAGACGAAAATATTCTCGTCCGCACCACGTCTTTAATACGAAAGCTATTAGCAAAAATGGACGTTTTTAGTCTGTCCATTGACTGGGGGTAACGAGCCAGTCAAATATTTACTAAGAAGCAAAGGACCGACTTTACAAGAATTTTTTTACTCCCAACATATATTGCATAGAACATAACGTTAATACTACAATTTCAATTATTTTCCGCTATTATACCGTTATAATTGAAAAGTAGGAATAAAATCTACATAAGTCAACGTTCATCCATCGTGAACTAAAAAATATATATATTTTTTTAAAAACAAAAAATAACGCTTTCATCCTTTGACAGTTAAATTTCCATTCATTTAGTAAGAATCTAGATAGAGTGTATATTTTATTTATTAACTTTTCAAACTGTTCTGTGTCTGTGTTCTGTGTTTTTTATTAAAAGATTCTATGAATTTAATTTATTTAATATTTTTATGAATCTAATCTAAGATCTGCTTAGATCCTAGCTCATATTTTATTAACAAACTAACGTGGTTCGATTTTTTTTATTCATTAAAACAGATTTTGTAATGAGGCCAGGCTGGTTGTGGGTTCGATCCCCACCCGAGGAAATGAAATATTTACTTCGCTTTGGTGTCTAGGCAAAGCGCGGCGTGGAGTTCCGCCACTCAATACGCAATGCCTTCAAAATTTGGCGATAAGTGTCTTAACACTGCCTGTGCTGTATAAAAAAAAAGATTTTGTAATAGATACATAATCTTTTAAGAAACGCAAAAGCCTAATAAAATGAAACTAATTGGACTCGTCAAGATTCTTTTACTCGTCATTCATTCGAATAGCAAATATAATCTATATTTGATGTACTTAAATTCAGTTATAAATACCAAATTATAAAGACCTTGAGAACAAAGCTAAAAGCCGAATCGTAAAAGTGGTGGATTCCGTCATAATCTCCATCGAGGGATGTTGCCGGGAGGCGTGAGAGATAAAGAAAGACGTCGTCGGTATTTACCGCCAAATGTCCGACTCTGCCGCTCTTTATCTTTTGTTTCCTAAAATCGTATAGATTACTTTTTATTTTCAAAGCACATTCAATTTTAGAAAGCTTTTTATCACAATTTTATTTGAGTGGAGACCTTTACGAAAGGATAAATATATTTTGACGACTTTGAAATTCAAATAGCTTTTCTGGCTGTTTTCAATAGGTATCTTTCATAAATGTAAATAAATAATGAAAATAAAAAATACATTTCTTATGTGTATAATACATAGCTAATAAGAAAATTAAGATTAAATATTTACATTACGTTTGGTTTTTGCTTTGCCTTATATATTTTAGTAATAAAGATTTTCGTTTGACTTGTAAATTCCGAGAAGTAGCTTTATGAAAATTTATGTATAAGTTACCGGCAATGTTTATAATCCGGTATTTTCTACAATAAATACCTAGGCAGGGTATAAAATATCTGAATCATCCAGGTTATTTATAAAATATTATAATATTGTTGTCCATTACTTATATACTTGCCTACTCATATACTTTGCCTAGGTAGTGAATACAATTCCGAGGATTCCATTAACTTAAATTTACAGCAAATTTCCACATTTATCTTTCATATTATATAAAGTCACCCGCAGCGTTCTTGGTTTAAATTATTTAATCACAATAAATTTATCAAATTCATCTGTTTTCGTAAATTTCGTAAAATTTGATTTATCACTCAGAATTTAGAATTTTCTTGAGTTGTTGACTTCAATTTTGTTTTCTTTAGTGGTTAATTAAGTCTATAACGTTATTTAGGAAATTGTTTACTGCTGCTGTTATTGCAAAAATATGATGACAATATTTATATCGGACCAATGGAGTGCCATATTATATTGATGTAATGTCTATAAAAGCTGATAGTTGAGTGTTTACATTATCCCTACTCGGGAGATAAGATTATTTTTTAAATTTAATAGAAACAACACTCAGCTTTCCAGTTTTTACCATTTTTAGAGTTCCGTACCACAAAAGGGAAAAACGGAACCCTTATACACTTTCTTCTCCTTCCGTCCGTCTGTCAAGACCATCTATCCTGAGACCGCATGGAGTGATCAAGCTGAAATTAATATCAAATATTAATATCTTATTTTTTATCAATTTACAATTATCTAGGTCATGGTCCCTTAAAGCAAAGAAAAAAATATGGTTCCAAGTCAACACAATCAAAAGATACGGGCCTTTATGAATCGATTTTGCTGCATTTTGTTTGAAATAGAAAAAAATCGAAATGTGAAAATTTATAGGCATATTATTGAAAAAAACCATTACAAATTTATATTTGTAGTTTATTTCATACCAAATGAGTACAATATGCCTGCAAATTTATGTTTGTCTACTTTTATAAATTGTACTTTCCGTTTACCTATAATCCTGAAATTAGTACCTACGCAGGCCTCGGTGGGCGAGTCTGACTCGCACCTAACCGTTTTTTTAAAGTAACTCAGACATAAAAAAATATTTATTTATTTTAAATTCTTTATTGTACATAATATAAAAAATATACAGGCACAAAAACCATGTGGGAAACAAATGTGTAGGCATGCAGAAAGAAAAAGATTCATTTAAAATAAAATAGATATACATAGGCCATAACTAAAATTTAAAGATAATATAAACATACAAAAATTATTTTTTATCAATTTTTTAGTTTCACATAAATTCTCATTATTATCTAAATTTGCAATTATCTAATTCAATGGCATTAACAGCATAATTTATGCAACTTGACAAAACGTTAACAATAAGATCGATGGTTCACGCGTGTCGTATGCACCGTTAAACAGATTGTGCTCTCTCCCGGATTTCCGCGGGCTGACGCATGTCACCACACCCATGCGTCTAGTTAACAGCTCGTGTGGAATATCGGCCATTGAAATAAAATAGTAATAAAATGTTGTACCGAATAACGTGAAATAAAGTCATAAAAGCCTGCCGTTTGAGTTGACGTGTCAAGTTTTTTTTTTATTTGTGTTGTGTTTTTTTTTGTGATGTTCTTCAAATCCATGTCATATTTTATATTGTTAAAGAGTTTTACTTTTATCTTTAAGACTGAAAAGTATAAAAATTGGTAATTTAATTCGTAAGCATTATGAGGAAATATCTGATATTTTTTATATTCTTTTCGTTTATTTTGTTCGTTTTATTGTAAAAAAGAGACAAACGATTATAGTATTATCTATACTAATATTATAAAGAGGAAAGATTTGTATTTTTGTATGTATGTTTGTATTGTTTTCAATAAGAAAAAAAATTAGCAGCGCACTTAAGATTTTTATCTTAAGTGCGCTGCAAGCATATATTATTTATTAAAACAGGAACGTAATTCCCTGTACTTACAAACAAATACTTCACAAATTTAAGCGGGCGAAGCCGCGAACTGGTCGCTGGTAGTAAATAAATAAAAAGATTGAAGAAAAATCCTGGTCAAATGTATCGGCCAATAAATACAATTTATATTCAGAAGCCGTAGCAAGTATTGTGAATGAGAAAAAGTTTTGTTTTTTTTTTATTCCACTTTCTCTCTCGGTTCGTTTTGTTAAAATATACAAATCATGGATGTTGCAAATAACATACGACTGCTTTACTTCAGTTTGCAAACATACTGCTGAAAATAGAATTCTTCCGCCCGTTACACGTTTCAGCTTAGCACTGATTCAAGGTTGGGCAAAATATACTGTAACTTCGTGAAATTTTGTGCCATTCTTATGTCTGTTCTATTAATATTCTGGTATACGCCTCAATAAATTGCTATTATTTTAGTCAACGCAGTGCATTTAAAATTATTTTTTACTTCAATAACCTATTATAGAATTGTAGAGTTTGTTTGTACAGATAATAAATCCTTATAATAAATTTCAACATCACGTTTCGTCGCATAAATACTAATTAAATTTATAGAACAAACTGTTCATGGAATTACATAATATCTACGCAATAATTTCACACTTTAAATATTCACACATTAGGTAATTATAGTTTTATACCAAAATGGAAATAAACTACAGTTTAAATAATATTAAATGTTTTAATACGTGTTGGTTACTTTTTAGGACTTTATTTATTTTGCGTATAGTAAGTACAGATGAATTAAAAAGAAAATGTATTTTTTGAAAACTGAACTGGTAGTTATTTGTATGAAATATTAACACAAACATATATATACATGAGAACCTGTCGTAAACGTCGTCTATTCATATATTAATGTATACCAATTTATACAAATATAAACTATATGAAGTTTATATATGTATACAATATCAAAAAAGAGACTAACAAATATCACGAAAAAAATAAAGTAATAACAGTAAGTGCAATAACATTCACTACGTAAAGTTAAAAATTATTGCGATCCAAGTTAATACTACCGAAGGGAACTTGAGCACGTTTCGCTCGCACCGACGCGGGGAAAAATATTCACACGAAATATATGAACCCAACAAATGTTATTTGTCCCTTAACAATAGACTTACATTACAAATAGGAGCGCAGTTGTACATTGTGAAGAAATGTAGCATTTTTTTATGTCCCATGAGGTAAACCTAACTAGAACTACATATTTATATTTTTTTTCCAATTTTTCAACGCCAAGCTGTCTTACGTTTTTCACGCATAACAGGCGGGGCTTAGGGGAGTGGAAGGATAATAGTTATAAGATAATTTTGCCTTTGTGAATTGGATGACGGAACTTAACGCCACGCTTAGTCTACCATAGAGGGAAAATTAATATAATAATAATTACACCGAGTTGAGATCAAACACATAATCATGTGTTGACACCGCGTTTATACTGCGCCACGTAGCCAAAATAGATTCTTCTGTTCTTCTTCTTCTTCTTTTGTAATTTTCTGTCCATCATGTCCAAACATCGTGTTTGAATATGGGAACTGCTTGAAAAATATCTGGTACTTATGAGTACCTGTATATATGTATACAGGGAATTAATACTAGAATAATAGAAATTCCATGAATGTATTTGAACGTGTTATTAAACGAGAATTTCAATAGACACGATCTAATTATGTCAGACTAATACCATCATGTAGTTTACTATAACTTCAAATTATTCTTGCCTGTAGTATCCATTTTGTACTTTTAAGCGTGATTTTTCGTATCCAGTTTTTTTTAATTTATATTAACAGCTAAAACTTAAACCATTGTTAAAGTTTTAGAGTAAATATAGAGTAATGGGTTTTTATTTGTTTTAATTCTTTATTATCATAAATATAGTAGTAGTTGTAACTGTATATACCTTGAGTATAAGTTAAAAATAAATAAAATAAAATATGCATGGCAATACACATAAATAACATAGTTAATCATGAATAATACACACTATATATTTTAAATACCAAATTAATCGAGACGAGTTCGTGTATTGTCGTCCCGAGTGTCGCGACCGTCGTTCTGTCTGGTGGTGATGCTTGGAAGGCAGCGGTCGAGTCGAACTCTTAAGTACTAGGGTACTAATAAATATGATGCACATAAAGACTCGTACCAAGTATATTATAAATATACTATAATAATACTATAATAATTCGAAGCCTATAATGGCACGATCTTTTAGGATCGAATTTCTTATAAAGGCAATATATGTGTGGGAACGACACATATCGTGGTTCAAAGTGATCTTTGAACATTATTATAATATTGAATGTTGCTTGTCGTCGCGAAGGCTGACGTGATGGGCTTATGCGAACTGTTATAGCGACATTAATTATGTCGTGGCTGATGCCGTCTCGCAGTACGCTCGCGATATTTAAGCTATGCTTGTATGGCATTGGCCATTAATATATTATATACCACGTCTATGACTTGGTATACGAGTAGTAGGTGTGTGGTGCTATTTTATGTCCCAGCTCCGGTGTATGTAGTAGTGTCCGCCTGTCTCATACGGGTGTGTGGTGCTATTTTATGTCCTGGAACTCTGGTGTATGTAGTAGTGTCCGCCTACGGTTCGGGACACGACTGTGGGTTGTGTGCCGTGCGTTTATTTAACATATCGGCCGCCTTGCGGTAGTGCGTTCGTTCCAACGACTTATATTGATCTCACAAATCAATCAACATCACGAATCACCATTCTAATACAATCTTAATATAAACAAGCGTAACAAGTACCTTCGGAAATATCACACACAAACGTCCCGGTGAGTTCAACAAGACTGTTGCAGCCGCAGTCTGATAGGAATTCACGGTGTAGTGGCGGGGCGGGGCCCGTACTCTTTCTTCCTTTTATTATAACTAGTTCGCAGTTATAGTGGAGAGGAAGATAGGACGCGCTCTTGGCTTTTCTTCGGACGAGCTTCGGGTTATGACAATGTCATATCGTCGAGTTTCCAGTTATCTAAATAACTGACACAAGAACAACTTCTGATGGCAAATATTTTATTAAAGCGATACCTTCTAATGGCATAATATAAAATTCTTAATACTGTTACCTCTGAATCTCTAAAAGATTTTCAAAGGAGTTTGGGATATCAGTTACATTGTGTCTGGAGTAGTTACGTAGTTTCGAGTATACGATTTTAGTATTTTAGTAGGAATATATATTTTGGTGGGAATATATTTAGTAGATTTTAGTAGGAATATATGTTATACTCTAATATAATATATGATCGTAGTATAGGATCTTAAAAGGACTATAAGGACTACCAAGCATTCTTTCTTATGATAATATGAAACTTATGTTAAGTGTTGTTTTTGTTGTTTTTAAGGCCAGTCGTGGCGCAGGGGCACAAAGTGTGACCGTAAAACCGAATGGTTGTGGATTTGATCCCCACTCAAGGAAGTGAAATATTTATTTAAAATTTATATTTCCATTTATTCGCTCTGGTGTCGAAGCAAAAGCGCGGCGTTGAGTTCTGCCACTCAACACGTAATGTCTCCAGAATTCGGCAGAAAGAGGGAAAAGGAGTGTCTTAGCACTAGATTCACTCTGCCTACCCTGCTGTGTGCGGGATACAGCGTGAAGTTGATTTATTTATTTATTGTTTTTCGTTGCTTAATAATACATAAATAACTTTAAAATATTTTATTGAGGCGTGAATCTATAAAAATATCCGGATATAATAAACAGAGTCTATCGTTAAAATGAAAACCTTTAAATCTGTTGCGTCATCGTTTAATGGGACGGATAAAAGGTACAATCATGCGGAAATTAAAGGCTGGGCGATTAACGTGATAGACACGATAAGAAAAATATTTTTTGTATCATTTAATGATAATGGTATTAAAATCAAGTATAATGAAAAAAAAAATTTAATAATAGTAGAAATAAAATAATACAAAATATTAGAAAATATTGAAAGAATGCTTTAAAGGCAAAGTTTTGTTTAATTTTCTTGAGTAACCACATCCAGCTTGATTTGACCCAGATAAGACAATACACAACGTGATGGCTTGACACGTCGTACAATGTGGAAACCCTATTCATACACTTTGAATGGCTCTCCTATTTGTACTACTAGATATTGTGATAAATTCTGATTTTACATTATAGTAAATAAATATTACATAAATAAATAATTAATTATTTGAGAAAAGTTGAAGCTGTCGTAGCGCAGTGGCACAGCGATTGATAGTTAACTAAACGGTTGTGGGCTCGATTCCCCCTTCCGGGTACATGATTATGAAATTAATAATAGAACGAATTATTTTATTTAAAAAATAAAATAGTTCGTAGTTCGTAGTAGTGAAGAAAGCAAATTTTTTTTTTGTAAAAGGTTTTTCAATAACAAAAATCATTTTTCAATTTTAATTTATACTCGAGGACAGAATATACTTAACTCGAGGTCATATATATTTACTTGAGGATGTAAGGTATTTTATATTTTCATTACCTAGATCTGGAAACGAGGCAAAGCATGGCGTTGAGTTTCGCCACTCAACACGCAACGCTTCCAGAATTCTGTGGGAAGTGGGGAATGAAAATGTCTTAATGGGAACGGAGTGTCTAACGCTAGGTTCACATGTTCCCATTGCCTACCCTGCTACGTGCGGAATACAGCGTGAATCTAAAAAAAACATTTTACCGTAATAGGGTCTGTAATAAAATTGCGTTTTTCTACTAATATCCACTACAGTTGACCGAAATGGATAAAAGTGCGACGAGTTCTCACCCTATTTTTAGTACTTCGTATTATCCTATTAACCGATTTAGGTCAACAAGCTTATCATTTTTTACATTAGTAATTGCTACCTAACGTACTTAAGTACGGGATTCTAAACGCTAAAATATTAACCAAATGTTATAACAATTGATAATCCTTGTAAGTACAAAGATTTTTTTTGTTTACAATTGATGAGTGGTATGATCGAGGTTATTTTTACTTTTATGCGTTATTTCATAATGTATATTTTAGATTTACTTTTATAAATTGCTAAATTTTATGTGGGGAATAGAAGTGTCTTAATGAGAACGGAGTATATTAACACTGGGTTACCAAATTTCCTCTGTCTACCCTGCTACGTATCGAATATAGCGTGAAGCTAAAAAAAAGTGCTGAATTTAATATTATGATAGTTAATATAATTTCTTACAATATCTAATAAATATGTAACAAAGCTGAATTCAACGTACTTGAGTTTAATTCTAGTAATCATCACAATCACAAATAGACACTTAATTTTTATTTAGAAGAAACGGTCAATGCAAAGGAAGCCTTGTAATTATCAATAATACTTTGCCTTAAAAATAAAATGCCTTACTGTGACTTATATATAAATATAATGAATAAACATTATACTTCAAGCGGGTGAAGCCGCGTCCGTGTCCACTAGTATTATATAAATAATTCGTTTAATATTTTCAAAGTACATTGAATGAAATTATTAATTTATTGACCGTCGAGATCGAAAAAAAATAGATCAAGAACTTCTATTAACTATATACTTACGTGTGATTTTGTAGTAAATTTACTGAATTAAATATTATATATATATATATATAAAAAAAAAAAAAAAAAAAATTAGCTTCACGCTGTATCCCGCACACAGCAGGGTAGGCAGAGGGAACCTAGTGTTAAGACACTCCGTTCCCCACTTTCTGCCGATTTCTGGAGGCATTGCGTGTTGAGTGGCAGAACTCAACGCCGCTCTTAACCTCGACACCAGAGCGAAGAAATGGAAATATAAATTTAAGTAAATATTTCATCTCCTCGAGTGGGGATCGAACCCACAACCAGTCGATTTGCAGTCACACCTCGTGCCGCTGCGCCACGACCGGCCTCAAATATATATATAAAAATTAATATAATCGATTACTTTACAATTATACATCATACTATTAAGCCTAGTGTTGATTATATTATGATTAATTAGGTCGGATCAAATGATAATAATAGCCAGCAATAAAATTTACCGTGTTTATTAGAATATGTATGTATGTATGACTGTATACTACTATGATTATTCGCCTGAATCAATCATTATTTTAAAAAATATATCTTCCAGTATATTATATGTCTGCTTCAGGAGGCCAGTCGTAAGAATGAGTTGACTGTATGTTGATATATGGTGGGTTGAGGTTGAGACTTCAAACTTTTTATGAGTGGGTCCCAGGTGGTAGAAAGTTTCCAGCTATCCTCTCCATTAAAATCTGGATTTTTTTGTATTTCAATAGCCTCGCAGATCATTCTAGGAATGTATCTGTTTTCCTTAGTGAGGATTTGGGGCTAATCAAACCTAATGTAGTAGGTGGGTTTATTAACAGTGTCCTCACGCATAGCAGACTTCGATACATGCCAATTCTTATCGGATGTAATATAAACCACAGTCACAATCTGGTTTGTATACATCTGCATATTGTAAAGGAATATTACTTTTCACTTGTTTAAAGAATTGGCTTACTTTCTTGTTAGGTTTGAATATGGTTTTTATGGAAGCTTTTCTTAAGAACTTCGACAGGTGAAGAATGCTCATTCTTCACCTGTCGAAGCTCGTCCTCTAAAAGTGTTCAGTATCCACCACCTTTGCAACGGCAAAGGTGGTGGGTTCTCTGAAACAAAGATTTGCCAAAGGTTTGATAAACTGCAAATCCTCGCTAAGGAAAAGAGATACATTCCTAGCATGATCCGCATGGCTATTGAAATACAAAAACATCTGAATTTCAAGAAATCGTTGGCGGTAGTTTGCTATAATAATTATGTCAACTGATAGACGAATGCCACCTCAGTCTACCCGTGACCACGGACTACTGCAAAGTGTTCAAAACGCTACGTTTAAGGCAAGTAAGAAGAAAAAATGCTGTAATACTTCACAAAATCCATTTGTATATTCTTAATAATATGATATACATATAAAATACTATAATGATATAATTTTTCACCATGCACAACGCACGACGTAACGAGCTATAATAAAATCTGACGCTCGTAATGGATTGTACGTGCAACGAACGAACCTCTCGTATTGTTTTATTAGAGTAATTACATATTAATCGTAGAACTAGGAATAGGAATTCAATTTTAAAAAGAAGAAAAAGGGTCTTTATTTTATATTCAATAATTTTATACAATACCGATCTATGCCACAATATCCCCCCTCCATAGACGTGATGATATTTTGTTCGATCGTGTTGAGGGGTATAAATTGATTTCCTTTTTTGATTTGAGTGTTGAAGGGTAGAAGAGGAACTCAACGCCATGATTTATCTATCAGAGCTGAAAATAATTTAAATATAGTCTTTCCTCAATTTTTTTTTCTAACTCAAAAATATCGCGTTTAGAGCCAAACATCACAGACTTCGTATGCTTATTACCCTAGCATGCTTATTATGAATTATCAAAGAAATATTTCGTTAAATTTTGATTAAGGTCGATATCTCCTATCAGTACTTAAATACATTAAAATAAAGTTTAAATTTTGTAGTAGAAAATTATTTATACTGTATTTATTTTGAAAACTGACACCAATTTAGAGAAACTATTGAATTATTGTATTGTCAATGGCTCAACGAACAGGGACTAGTGCGATGGACTTTTTAAAAACAAATGTCAGTTTCATTTACACAACATCATGCGTCATGAAACTATTGCGAGTACTGATGTGGAATATACACGGTACATGAAATAGAATTTACATTCCAATTGAGTTGAAAGTTGACAATAGAGTGGATTTCTTTTTCTGCTCTGTATTATACTTAAAAGCTATTTAGGCTGCTAAGCGTGCGTTGTCTTTTAAGATTCTGTACTTTAAATGAAAAAGCGGAACCCTTATAGGAACTTCCTGTGGACCTACAGTTATGAAATTTGGAGTACAAATAAAGAAACCAATCCGAACATGAAAATTAAAAAGTATTTCGTGATATAAAATGATTATAAATTTATATTTGTAGCTGATTTCCTGCAACAAGACTGCATACGCCCACAAGCTTATGCTTGTCAACTTTATTCGCCGCATAATCAAAACTTATAGGGTATTTACCGTAAACCTATAATTATGAAACTTAGCAAGAAGAGAGAATTTACTACAAAATGAGTGCATACGAAAACTTAAATTTGTAATTTTTTTTAAGTTGCCTTTTGCGTCCCGTTAACCTAAATCGTGGAATTAGTACGAAACCCCTAGGAGGATGATTCCGATGTGCACATGATTAGCTTTTAATTTTTTATTACTATTTTTCTGAGAAGGTTAAAATACCTAAAATCTAAGTACAATATGAAGAGCGTAATAATTTATGACTACGTTCCCTCGATCCTTTTTAGCAAAATATCCCTAATTTATAGTATTAATTTGGGTGGACTGAAATTTATCGCTATTGTATGACTTAACGGGAGCAATCTTGTTAAAGACAAATATTGGCTTTGAATCTGGAGAAACTTTTCGGTGGCTTTCCATCTAATGCTTGTATTATATTTCGTATTTCAACTTTGGTAATCAATTTTCATTAGCCAAATCCTCGATACACTCAAGCAATGTTAGTTCCTACGTGTTATGTACTCGTACATACATCCCTTAGATGTAAGTAAAAGAATAAGTACAAATTAATATGACTTTTTAGAAAAATTATAAAAAATGAATTTTTGAATAACACATTAAACAATGTAAAAAAAATATATATTATAAATAGCGATTTGAAAACGATATACACTAACTAAATACATGCACATAAGTGAGTTTGTGTTTTGATATTTTGAACAGAGAATTATAAATATTAAATATTAAAATGATTTAAAGGATGACCGCTGAAAGTTTTACTTAAAGGGTGAATGAATGAGCTTTTAATCAAGATAAAAATAATGTTAATATTTTATTTAGAAATAGAGATCACACAATGCTCGTGCAGATAACTTTTAACTGAGCAGTTCGATTTTGATAAAAAAAAAATACCAACTTCAAAAAATGGTTATCAGACTGTATGGAATATTTTTGGAATTGAACAATATTTGAGTATGATGATCCAATTAGGCCTCCAAGCGTGTGCTTAATTTGTAAGTGTATGTTTGTATGTTTATCCACCAATTTCTCGAAAACAACACAACAACAAAGACAAACTTTTAGTTGGTTGTATAATGTATAAATTTTGAAAAAAGAAATGTCTACACTAAACGTAGGAAGAGCTCAACGCTGCACTTTTGTCTCGACAAAAGAACAAAGAAATGAAAATATTAAACATTTAATTTACTCGAGTGGGAATCGAACCCACGACTTCTCGCTTCGCCCTTGCCCCTGGTTTTTTTTAAATGTCTAAATATATTCGTATTTTAAATTTTTCATTAACATAATGGTTCTCTGGGGACATCACTCACATTACTGGAAACATCAGCTGAATAGAAAGAATTTGAACTTTCGTTTTAGAGCATATGCAAAACGTAGTATATAATAATAATAATAAAAATATTTTAGACTTTTAGTCCATATACTTTTTGTTAGTGAGGCCAGTCTTGGCGCAGGGGCACAAAGTGTGACTATAAAAGCGACTGGTTGTGGGTTCGATCTCCACTCGAGGAAATTACATATTTATTTAAATGTATATTTCTATTTCTTCGCTCTATTGTCTAGGCAAAACGCGGCGTTGAGTTCCGCCACGTAACATGTTATGCTTCCATAAATTCGGCGGCAAGTGGCGAACGGAGTGTCTTTACATTTTAACAAAATTAGTACGTAACCTACGGTGGGTGAGTCAGAAACGCACTTGACCTATTTTTTTTATGTGGAAACCGCGTTTGTCTAATCAAAATTATTTTTTAAGAAGAAAATATTTCTTAGCAGTACCCCTCTTAATCATTTATGAAGATGGAGTCACTACAGTGTCTAATTGAATTACAAACAAAATTCATTTCTAATTAAGCGGTATTATAGCAGCACACAACTTAAGCTTATATATAAACATTACTATGAAATGGTCCTCATTTTAGTAAGAAGGAAATAACAATGCGATGATACGATCATGACATAAAGAAAATTAGGTTTCTGTGCCTTTTTATATCTTACATATACTTTCATATAGTAAGTATACTTTGACAAGTTTATTACGTAATTGTTGTTGACTTTTGTTGTATAAAGTTATGACAGTTTTTTTTGTCACTTCACTTTTACTGATATTTATCATTACATACGAGTATATTAATTATATCTGTGCCTGTTTATGTATTTGGTTGAAAGTTTAATAAAGGCGAATTATTCTAATAAGCTAAAAATACAGGTCCTCATGGCGTAGTGGCACTAGCGTGTGGCTGTAAACGCAACGGTTGTGGGTTCGATTCTTACTCGGGAGAAGGAATTATTATTTATAAACATTTTTATGTCTTCGCTCTGGTACTTCGAAACGGTTGAGGAAGAAGGAAAGAAAGCGGGAAATGAAGTGCTTTAATATTAGGTTTCCTCTACTTAACCTGCTATGGGGAATACAGTGTGAAGCTTTAAAAAAAACCAAAAACACCAAAAATATGTATATGTTTCTTTTAAATTTTAAGTTTGATAAAGTATGTCTAGATCGATTTTAAGATATTATTAAGCATTTTTATTTTATCAAAGAATAGCTGTATCAAGTTTAATCGTTTAATTATAATTATGTTAATTCCGCGTCTGCAGTACGCGATTGTAATGCCATTTGAATTCACAGCATGTATGTTATTTTTGTTCAAGAAGAAAAGAATTTCTATACATAATAATGAACAAAAAGATTTACATAGAAAAATTATTCATGCTATAGCGTTTATCCATAATTCTATTTTGATTATTCTAATGATGAATGATTATTCTATTTCGATTTTATAGTTAAAATATATAATGTAAAAATGATTTTTGAAAGGAGAAAAAAGGAGAATAGTTTAATATATTTTACTAAAACCTACTCTAAATTTTTGTAGCTCAAATATTTCACTTAGAATATATTTAATAGACGTGCGTCCTCAATAAGAAAGTCTCTGAGGGACATTTTAAACACATGTATGTACGTGTACGGTACAGTCGACGGGTTGTGGCGGCCCTGAAGTTAGGTTAAATTTTTACGCACTGTTTACTCGTGAAGAAAATAATTAAAAGTAAGAAGAATCCCTTAATCAAATCTGTGCAGCCACCTGCAGCTTAGTCTTGGGTGGCAATGACTCGTCGATCGCACGGTACATACTTTTAATACATTATAAAAAAAAAATGTTCATTAATCGGACAACCAATGATCCATACGTGTTAGTAAAATACAATAAAGCTTAATATCTAGTGTTAGTACTTAATAACTAATAGTGACTTGGTAACGTCACACATATGCCAGATCAGTGGACAGTCCCCACTGTCGGCGATAGCCTTCAAGATACTGTTGCGGCTGCCGCGGACTCGCCTTAAAAGAGAGCTTGCCTTTTTACGAAGAATGGCCGGGAAACTGTCAACCCCTGCGTGCGCGAACATACTCGAGGCGCTACAGTACCGCGGCAGCCCCAACAATGCCCTGAAGGCGTTGTTGTATTGAACGCGCAACGCGCTATACGGTCTCTGGGTATAGTTGACCCATAGACTGCCCGTATAAAAAGAAGTACAGTAAGCTTTAAAAAATTTGTGTAACTGGATTACAAAAAGTAACTAACATATTTGTATACAAATTGACTTTTGAATAGATTCTAACTTTTCCACAAAGCACTGTAGCAAAATTTTAATTTCGTCGATATTTGAAAGCCGCTAGAAGCAGTGGATTGTGTGTATTTTTTCTGCATCACCTTTTTTTTATTTCGACCAAAAATATGCATAATATCTGCATACAATGTAGGGCCGGCCAGTCATGATGCAATGACATAAGCGTGCGACTGTAGACGCGACAAATTGTGGGTTAGATTTCCACTCAAGGATCACCCCTCGCTCTGATAACGACGCAGAGCGTGGCGTTGACTTCCACCACTTAAGCGGCTTTCAGATATCGGCGGTAAGTTGGGAACGGAAGTGTCTTAGCACTAGATTCCTAGGTTCCCTCCCCCTCTTTCCCTGTTTGCTATATGCGTAAAGCTAAAAAAAATCTTCAAAAAAAATTATATTTTGGGAACATTGAAGGAGCTATTTGTATGTCTCCATACAAAATAATAAAAACAAATATGCTTGATATCTAGGATCTATAAAATTTTTTTTTTTTTTAAATAATTATAATCATTACTAATTTTAAATTTTATAAATTTATATAGCGGAAAACCTGGATTGTTGCCGCCGGAAAAGTTATATAATAAAAAAAATGTATATATTAAGAATGCATTATTCTGTAGTGTGTGTGCACTAAGGAATAATGCATGCATGCAAGTGCTTGGAAAAATAAAACAAAACAACAAGAAAACTAAATGAGGTTCTATTGCAGTCAGAGATTAGCGCCATACAGCCGTCTAACCGCCTCACTGTTAATAATAAAATATCTGGACTTAAAATTTTAATTGACACTGGTGCAAACTTATCCGTGATACCGTAAATAAAACGTCACATAAATGCCCTAAGTATAGTAATTACGTGCTCTACGCGGCAAATGGAAGTGTAATTAAACAGATATGAAACAATCTATTTTAGGAACAGATATTTTAGAATATTATAAACTTTTAGTGAATTTGCACCATAAAAAACTGATTGATAAAACTACAAAATTATGTATGATTGGTTCTGTAACACTAACTAAACAATTATCAGTCAATTCTATAGACTTTCAAAATAAATGTAGCGATTTATTGTTGCAATATCCGATAATTCGTAAGCCAATGAATTTTATAGAGACTTCACGATATTCTGCTCTAACCTCTACGTGATGGACTACAGTCCATCACGTAGAGGTTAGAGCAGAAATCCAGCGTTTGCAAGAAATGCGTATATGCCCAGGAAATGCATATAAGTTAGGATCCCACGTATCACAGGAAAGCACAAGGTCAAGGTTATAAAGAGTTATCCAAAACTAAGAACCGTTGATACCGCGCGCGATATATAGTCAAAACTTAACCACTATGTACCCAAGTCTAATAAGGAAGACAAGACAGAAGACCGTATCAACGCTCATCAAGCTTGATGTGGTCAAACGCAAGCCTATCCAAGATAAAAAAAAACATTTTCAAGTTTTAATACTTTTTTTCAGTACTTTTATTGTTTCTTAATTTTACTGTCAGGATTGTAAATTTGTATAGAATAACGCTAGAACTAACGAAATAAAACGCGAATTTTATAGAATTGGTGAATAACATTAATTAATACAAGGTATGTATGTATATATGAGGCCAGTCAGGCCACAAAGTGCGACTGTAAAATCGACTGGTTGTGGGTTCGATCACCACTCGAGGAGATGAAATATTTATTTACATTTATATTTTTATTTTTTCGCTCTGATGTCGAGATAAAGCACGGCGTTAAGTTCCGCCACTCAACACAAATATAATGCTTGAAAATATTCAAAATATAATGCATGTAAAAAAAAAGCAATAAAAAAATTATGTTATATAACGTCCTCGCTGCTATATATATATATATATATATATATATATATATATATATATATATATATATATATATATATATATATATAGCGAAAATAACGAATATATATAAACTTCAACGGCGTTGACAGTATATTGGCCAGTAATTTATATTCAATAGAAATTATTGACCAATATATTGTCAACGGCAGTTTTAAACTAACGTCAGTTAAGTGCCAGTGGTGACTGACTATCCGGGTTGTACGACTAAAATTACGAGAGGAACTTAGGGACAATTGTTGAAACTATTGCGAAAAAAAACTTATGCCTTGAATTTCAAGAAGAGTTTAAAATTTATTGAATGTTTGTTTTTAAGTTGTATATAAGAGCACCTTTAGAGTGTGTTATGAAGAATCGGTGTATGGATAAAAGTTGAGTGTAAGTACTGAGGAAATTTTGCTTTTTATATATTATAGATATAAAGTTTTTTTTTTTTGGTATATTAATTTATACATTAAACACATTACAAAAATACTTACTAACTTAATAATAGATAGTAATGTATATACAATGCAATTTTTTAGGATTCCGTACCTTTTACGGAAAAATTAACCCTTATAAGATCACTTTGTTGTCTGCGCGATTTACTTGTGTAAATTAACTAGTACTAATTTAACTATGCAAAAATTTGCTACGTTTCAATTTTTTAAATTTTAATTGAATTAAATATTGATTATCGCGACAAGCTTTTATAATCATATAAATTGTGTATAATGAGGTTATAAGTTGACAGTTAAAATTTAAAAGATTTTTTTTCTCCCTCTTAGAGCGTTTAAAGAAAACCTTTTTCTGAAAAAGTTTTTTGCTTTTAATTTATTATATCTTACATACGAGTATATTATAGGATAAATATAAAAGTTTTCATATTCGTTTCTCTTAATATACGAGCGGAAAGTTCAGTTTTAGCATATCTGGCGCTATGCCCGTTTAGATACTATATTACTTACGTCACTGTTTTAAAGTTACGATTTAATACGTAGAATATAAATAACTTAAGATTTTTTAAGTAGGATCTAACAAATTAATGGTTTTTTAAGTATAATTTAATTACTTGACTGTAGACCAAGAAAATAATTTGTTCGCGGAGGATTTCAACGTACCAAAATTTATATTTTTTATTAATAAAAATTTATGGGAGTGCCAAAAAATATATATAATAAATAATGAGCTATATTCAATATCTTAGTATATTGCGAATAACCTGCACTACGGTTAGTCACTTGTGTCAACATTTTTGCTTATAAAGTCACAAAATAGCGTTAAATATAATATTTCTTGCTATATCGACAAAATTTCATGATTTAACTGTAAACAGTATAGTGTAACCACTTTATTTTCAGGCACAATTTGGCCTAGATTCATATGGAATTGTGGTGTCTCCATACTAGCACTGTGGCGGTTGGTAATGAGAAGAATAAAAAGTAATGAGCGTTACACAATCGTGCGGCATTCCTTTGGAGCAATACTATCACCACAAAGCCTCTTACCTGAATAGCATTTGTAATTTCGTTTCATCACCCACATAATATCTTTAATGAAATTGTCATTGCTTTATTTGGTGATGAATTTGTTAGAATAAATTAGGCGAGACACTCTTTTCTCTGCTTATAGCCCGAATTTCAGAATTGTGTGTTGAGTGGCGGCGATAATTATTCATATGTGACAAATGAGACGACGAAGAAATAACAATAATAAAATTAAAGATGAATAAAGCAATAAGTTTGTAGCAACTTACAAATATAATTAAAAAAAAATAAACTGGTTGACTGCAAAGTAGATTAATAAAGAAAATATTGATGAAAAATTGCATACTTTTATGAATTGAATTGAATTGTATAACTGAATTATCGTACAAATAATTTTGCATATGTTTTAATACAAAGAAAGAGTTAATTATATTTTTTTTTTTGATAAATAAAAAAAATATGTTTGCACTTATTAATTTAAATATTTTCTTACTTAAATTATACAGAATAATAACAAGAAACAATCTGCCGTTTAATTGCAAGTTCTGAATGGATAGATGCGTCACAAGCCGAACGCTTAGGCCGATCGTGCCTCTCTATCGTTTCTTCCGCGCTGTCGCTTGAAGGCGGAACGTGACAAAAACATAAACTAAATATCTATATTAATATAATAAAGCGGAAGGGGTTGTTTGTTTAAACGCTAAGGTCTCTGGCACTACTGGTCAGATTTACTTTTTGTTTGTTTAGTTTGAAAGCTACATTCTCCAGGAGTGCTATAGGCTATTATTATGTATATAACATTACGATTTAATTCTTAGTTAGCCTTAAATAATTAAATAAGAACAATTCGGAAGACCATTGTATTACTTTAACCGCATGCACTACAGTACATTGTACTACAAAAATATTCAGTTTTATTAGTTCTAAAATAAAGTCCGCGACAAATTGTATCTATCTCTTATAAATAAGAGACAATAAGACATTTTGTTACAAAAAATAATTGAAAATTGCAAGGTGATATTTCAACGTTTTTTATTTGACAAAGATATTGAAATTTACTAGCGAAAGTTATTGTATCATCAAGGAAATTTTATGAAGATAAGCTTTGAAGTTTATAGCATAAAAATTGGACGTACTTTTTTTGAGAGAACGTAAAATTAAAATAATTCAATGCTTTGTTTACGGTTTAAATGATTAAATGTATAAATTATATAATCAATCTTATGCAGCATAATAAAATAATCATAGGTGGTATGCGGGCGAAGCCGCGAATGGGCCGCTAGTTATATATATTTAAAAATATAAACTAAATATTATAATTAACATTGAATATTCATGTAAATATTATTATTTTACATGAGCCCGTCGGAATATCGGATTTTACCCGACAGATATGGATTACTAGTTTTGCTCATACATCTGGTTATGTTTTATGTTATATGTACGAATTTAGTACCGTTACACGATACAAATTTCGTTAGTTTGATGGATGAACGGATTAGTGGAGCCTTGAGAGTCCTCTTTGTTCCTTTGGAAAGTATAATATCGATAGTAAAATATGTAGTCTCTATTATTAATAGTTCTGTCAGCCAGTAAATATATGCAAATGTTATGTTTTTTTCTAATTGACCCAGCATATTTTCAATAATAAGTTTAATTTTTTTGCTTTTCCTAAGAGTCTCTATCTTGTTTTTGACTCAATGGTAGAGCGATTAGTTTGCCTTTAAGAAAATTTAATTTAAAATTAATTGAACGAGTTCGTATAAAGAATAAAGACTTTGAGAGACGTCTTATTGTTTGACTAAAACTGAACAACGGTCTAATTAAAACTAGATTTGATTTCTGCTAACGTGGACTGTTTGAAAATAAAAGATTATTTCTTGATGTTCTCGTTTCTAACTTTTCAATTAGTTGCCTTTAAATAAGGTCGTTGTGCTGTAGCGGCACAGTATCCTACCCTAAACGTGACGTTAGGCGGTTCGATTCCTACTCGGACAAATGAAAACTTTCACTCCCTTGCTTTGTAGGAAGTCTTTACATTCACAGGAACGGAAAGGAGTGACTTTATATCTCACAGGTTTCCTCTGCCTACCCTATCACTATCGTATGATTACTGTCATACCATACACATTTTATTTTCTATTTATAGGTACTGTGTAAAATAGGTAGTTAGAACCTTTAGTGGGTGGAGCAACATTTGATGTCAGGTGGTAAAACCCAATGTCACTTCTATTTTATTCTATATAATATTTATCGCCTTATTTGGAGATAAATTAAAAAGATTTTACCAGATTTAATTCAAAGTCATAGCAGTCGAATACGAGTAATAAAAAAAATACATACGTATAATAAAATAAAATATTATTTGGATATTTAATTTCTTTTCTTTACGATACCTCTGATAAAAAAAGTTTCATAAGATATGTGATAATAATGATGGCTGAATATTTTTTTATATCAGTAAAAAGTAATTGTCGTTGCCATGTCGTTATTTTTAACTGTTATAGAAAAATATGGAATTAAGTTGTCAATTTTTATTCCTCAAATATTTAATAAAAGTTTACAGCTTGGAGATTTTACTTTTATATATTGTGCTAGTGCTTTAAAAATGCTAATATCCATAGTACAATTTTTATAAAAGCCGTCATACAAATCCTTCCAAATATACCATATAATTACTTAGAATAATATTATTATATATTTTTTAAAGTATCATATAATATTAGAATAGTACCTACATTAGTTCTCGCATAATCGATTTCTACTGTGAACTTTACACCTTATGAGCACATAAATCTTTAAACGGGTTCCCCAGACATACATAAGTAACGCCACTCAAAAAGTAATAATATTCAAATGAGTTTGCAAAAGTATTACCATAAGCTTGAAGGCGTTGTGTTATGTGTCACGTTTATTCTGGTAAATAATGTGTATCGCATTTAAAATCAAAAAGCTTGTAATATTTTCATAGCTGTAAACATTACCTTTATTCGTTGAGAATTTCTTATAGCGAATAAATTCCGTATGGTAATCGGTATCTACTTTATTCACTTGCAAAGTATTACAAAATATTAACATAAGATGCTAATGCAAGCTACTGTCTCCAATATACGAGTACGTGCGCGTTGATTTATTATTAGTCTGTTATGCTTTATACGTCTCTATGCTTTCCGATTTTGTTGGAGGTAATAACGCTGTCATTTTACGTAAGTCGTATATATTTTTTTTACAATAAACTTGTTTTCGATATTTGATTTCGTTGGAATAAAATGCGTAGAGTTATTACTCTACGATTATAATATTTAAATCAAAATATCACTTTGGATTTTATTTGACTACTAAAACCTGTATAAATACGTAGACTCACGCGTAGACCTAAAATAGATTTTAGAATAGTTTTTATACATTTTTTCACTTAAAATTCGAAACTTTTTCGAAACGTTTCATATTTTTACTAAATGCAGTAAAAAGTACTTAAATCATTTGATTCACAGACACAAATAGCACTACTATGCCTTACTGTTTAACCAATAAAAGTCCATAATATACAAAATATGAGAATTATTTCTGCTTTATCCGTTTTGGAATTATATTCCAATTGTCATATAGAACGCGAGAAATATGAATAAGGTTGTAGTAAGCGATAGTAGATTGTAAGCCCAAACAATGTACTGAATTAAATTTTTAAATACATGGTATGTAAAATATATTTAAAACATTTCACAGAAATTTTCCTTATAATAAAAATAAACTTCTTGTAAAAGATACATAAATTGTAAGGATGAGTATTAAAGCAATCGCATATTAATCTACCTCTCATTCGATTCAGAATCATAATAAGGCTTTAACAGAATCGATTGATAGGCATGAAAGGTCTTTACAAAACATGTAGATACTACAGGTAGGTATACAAATTATTTCAAAGCCGGTAATATATGAGCAAAAGGAGGAGTGAGCTAATATATGTCTGAAAATAGATTGAGGAAAAGCGGTTTTATAATCAAAAGGCCAGGGCAACCCTTTGCTCTCTGGGGACTATAAATTATAGTGCAGCCCATAAGGTAATGGAAACGTCCATTACGTTTAATTAAAGTCTTGCTGTCCCATTATAACTGTGATTCGTTCAAGGATGTATGTTCTGTTAAAAGGTTATTAATAATTATTTTGGTTTTAATAGAAAGAATTATAATTTGTTTTTACGCTTTTTATATAATTTGTGTATTCAATTATAGATAATGTTTAGCTGTAAGTGTAGTTGTCTGCTTTTTACAACATGGCAGCTAAGTTCGTTGTCGTTTATTTGAAAGAAATAAATGTAATATAAAAAGAAGTTGTATTTAAATCTACAGTTATATTTAATAAATAAATAGTTAGTTATATTTAATATATTAATAAATAATAATTCATTCCTTCAAGTGGGGATCGAACCCACATCCTTGTGGCCCACAACGGCCTCTTTCGGCCATTTCACCTTCTGACCACTGAACCGTACGTTTTGAACGTATGGCTCAGTGGTCAGAGCGCCTGGTCGGTTTCCAGGAGGCGCGGGTTCAAATCCCGCTACGTTCAAATTTTTATACGTTCTAAATAAGGCTAGCTCATTAACAACATATTAAAAAATGTACTTTAATTATAAAACAGTAAAAAAAAATACTTTATTCTTATTACGAAATTTGACTACCTGTAGGTAGCATCGTATTATATATTAAGACTTTTAGTTTTCTCGTATGACGTATTACTAGATTTGAGTTTTGGTGTTGTCTCGTAGTTGGTCTAATTATACCACGGTGCTGCAGAAGAAAAAAAATAGTCGCTTTTATATTAACATATATGGTGTAAATAGAAGTATTCTTTTCGAGGAATTCTTTTTATTATTTTTAAGTCTTTCGTTAAATATAAAAAGCTTTTCAAAACTTATAATAAATTTTCTATTCAGACACTGTAAGCTTACAGTACCTTTTCGATATATCGAATGTTACTATCGGTATCTTGATAATATAAAAGCTAATAAATCTTTACAAAGGCGAGAGAGAATCTCACTTTAATGAAGTTACTTTGATTAGTTTATATTATCCTTAATTAACGTGAATCTTATTATATTTAGCTAAATTATTATATTTGTATAGTTAGCTACTTTATCAATAATATATTAATATTATTGATAATTTAGCTAATATACAAGTATATATCAAGACTGCAAAACCGACTGGTTGTGGGTTCAATCCCCACTCGAGGAGATGAAATATTTACTTAAATTTATATTTTCATTTTTTCGCTCTGGTGTCGAGGTTAAGCGCGGCGTTGAGTTCTGCCACTCAACACGCAATGCCTTCCCTCTGCCTACCCTGCTGTGTGCGGGATTCAGCATGAAGCTGATTTTGATTTTAATTATAAAACTTATGAAGATATCTAGAAAATATGTTATTCAAAACTGATTAAGCAAATTAGTATATGTAAAGTGAAAAATCTATAATTTTTAATTCCCACTTAGATTGTATAGTAGCATTTATTTCAAGCCCAGACATAAATGGAGTGAAGCGATCGTATGCTGAAGTAGAAAATCCTTGATCTAATAATGGACTGCTCTCAGCTAAAGGAAAATCGCAAAACAAATACAGAGGCAATTTCCTAAGTTGCCTCGATGTACCTAGTGAATGATGAAATCTTTTTCTTGTCATGTTCTGATTGAAATACATGTCACACATGTCATAGAGGGCCCGGCTGATTGAAAAGGTTAGATTTCGAATCACAAAATGACTTGCTTTATTCTTTCTTATAACCTGCAGCTATTATAAGTTGTTGCCACGATATATTTTTAATTTCTTTCGGTATTATAATTATATTTATAACTATTCTCAAACAGTCATCCTGCTTTTTAACATGATTATTTTAGCTTCGGTCGTATATATGTATTTATGTGTTGTCTTCTGTATCGGATGATGTGAAGAAATCTGCAATTCATATAAATTATTTTTTTCTTTATTTAATTACATTTTAAAATAATAAAATACACAAATACTGATGAGCTTGGAGCAGGACCTTGGACTTGCGACCATAGGAGTAGGCTTAAGGGGCTCCTTTACTGACTCAAACACTCGCCTTCACTGCTTAAATTAATATTGTACCGTCTATATGTCCGTATTCTACCAATTACCGTAAAGAAATGTATAAAAATACATTTTTATACAACCTGGCTGCCTATCAAAGAACAGTGCAAATATTACAAATTATTATTATCATCAGAAAAAAATAGCAAGTTAACAAATGTATGTTTATAACGGAAACCTTTTTACGTGATTTTAAACGACTTTGACTTTGTATTTGAAATTTTGTATATTTATCGAGGACCGTTGACAATGCAATATTATAAAAAAAACCGGTCAAGTGCGAGTCGGACTCACCAATTACCGTACCAATTTACGGATTGTTGGTCAACGGGAATTACAATAAATAATTGTTAAAAAACTAAAACACACGCTTTTATAAAAAATCTACCAAAAATAATAAATAAAAAATAGGTAAAAAAAACACTTGTAAAAAACATACAAAAACGTGAAAAATAATTATAGCACCTAGATAGTTTTTATACCTTTCAATACACCAATTTATTTCATTTAATGGTTTTTCAGTCTTACATAATTGAGATTTTAATTGTCCAAAAATGTATAAAATTACAAAATATACGCGATTAATCCGGTTAAAATAGTTTCATTTAAAATTTTAATTATTTTATTCACTGTAAAAATGAAATGGTTCACATAATTTTTTATAGAATCATATTGAAAAGAAGATGCATAAAATTGCTAAATTTGCTTAGATATAATGCTTAACTGAACACTTCATAGGCGTTGTTCAAATATCAATAGACCGTAACATGCAGCAGTTCCATCAAACGCCTTTGGTACGTTATCGACAGTGATACCTCTTGAAAAGGCATTCTATTGCGATATTATATCCGTAATAAAACACTGAAGCCGTGTTGTCAATAATTCTTTTCTTATTTAAGTACATAAAAGAAAAATGGTAGAGATAAATACTTTTACAATATTAATTTGTAGTGTAGTTATTGATTATTATATCGTTCATAAGTTTTATGAATGCTTAGAAGATTTTTTGTAAGGAAGAAATTAAAAAACAAAACAAATGAATTAATACTTTTGTAACGGTTGTACTGGTATTTATCTTAAATAAGTAAGTGATTATATACTACGATATTGATATATGAAACTCTTACTGAGTGATTCAACTGAGAACACACACTCGAAACTACTGGTAAGAAAGCCAAAATTTGTATGCCTCAACTCCTGAAGTTATATTTTGACCACTCCCTAAGGAAAGCTTGGGAGTATCCCTATAGGCAGCATTAAGAAACGATTTTTCAAAATTCCTATTGGACGGGAACAACAGGAACTTACATTTTAATATATTTTTAAAATTAATATTTACTATATTTTAAAAGTTTTCCACTATTATTTTGATCTTTTTAGATGGACATAAACAACATCGAAATATTCCTTTTACATCAATTTGACCAAAAATATAATTCTGCTTACAATTTTGTTTGTCGACAAACTAACTAGGTCTATATTATTTTTACTAATGTAGGTAATGACAGATTATAGACAGACAATTTGTAGATTATACTCGGAATTTATCTGAATCCGTTAGGAGTTATTTACTATTTTGTTATTTTTTTCGTATGGATTTTCTAGGTTTTTGTTATGATTGGTATATTTTTGTATAGTAGTAGGGTTAAATGTTTAAGATACAAATATTATGACCTCTAGCTGGTCTTAGTATGTTTATTTAAACGATTTAATTTAGGTTTCTTTTTTTCTTATTTTAAAAACAATTAATAAAAACAAATAAATATCATATAGAGGCCGGTCGTGGCGCAGCGGCACGAGGTGTGACTGCAAAACCGACTGGTTGTGGGTTCGATTCCCACTCGAGGAGATGAAATATTTACTTAAATTTATATTTCCATTTCTTCGCTCTGGTGTCGAGGTTAAGCGCGGCGTTGAATTCTGTCACTCAACACGCAATGCCTCCAGAATTCGGCAGAAAGTGGGGAACGGAGTGTCTTAACACTAGGTTCCCTCTGCCTACCCTGCTGTGTGCGGGATACAGCGTGAAGCTAATTCAATTCAATTCAAATAAATATCAAAATTCATTTCGATGGAAGCGTATTCTACTTAATTTTTTATCTATTTATATTGTTTTATTAAGTTATTCTTATAAGTTTATTGTAAATTTATATGATTGTTTTTTTTTATTTTAAAAGTATGCCAAAATCAAGATTGTATCTTAACCTTAAAGCACTGTAATTAGCGAGATTAACTCGGTCTAAAGCGAAGCAATAAAGCTAGGCTCTGAAGTCGTTACTCCATATTGTGGGAGCAGTGGGAAATATTTGTAATTTCCTACTTTGATACGTATACCTAAAGATATTTTTTAATCTATTGTCAAAATATATATATTTCTTATATAATATATTTCTTCATAGCGTTTAAATATAAAAATATTTAATTCATTATTAAATTACTTATAAATTAATTATCTAATTAATATTTTGTAATATTCAGTATATATATAAAAACATCGTTATATGTTTTTTTATGAGATTTGAACTTCAAACTTTCTAACAGAAAAATTATACTTACTGTCGCTTAATGTTTGTAACTAGATGGTTTTCCCTTTCACAATTTTTTCACGTACCTAATATATGCAGGCGCTGCGAGTTGTACGACGGAATTCAACTTCTATCTACCAGAGCGACAAAATGAAAATCATTTGAAACCGAGTGGGAATTGAAGCAACAACGGTTATGTTAACATAAATAATATATTTTTTTAATAATTTCAAATATATTTTATGTACATTATTTTAATTAAAAGTAGTCTTAGTTCCTATCAAGTGTTTTAAGGTAAAAAACGACACAATCTGGATAGTTTTTGTTGTTGGTTACGTCGTTAACATTTTATGCATACTCATGGAGGCTCATACTATAAAAGATCTGGGTCATGTTACTGTATTGTGAGATTTGATGTCTTATTTACCCGAATTTGTATGAAATGAAAATAAAACTATTTTTTATTACTGACCAGTATGATCAATACACTGGTCAGTAATAAAAATAATAAGCTGTCATTCCAAAGCGTATACAATGTTTTAAGAAATAACGTTTTTTTAAAGAAATAAATAGGGTTGTTTCTGAAATTATAAACGTTAAACTACACAATAATAGGTTCCTCAAATCTACAAAAATTAAATAACATATTCTGATTAATACTTTATTAGTTTTTAATTAGAAATAGTAATTGAACGCACATTTGGAAATCTGGAAATACAGTTTAATTGAATTTGCTTCCCACAATCATTAACCAAATTATACAAGCATCATGCAAAGCGTAACGCACTTGGGTGAACCTCGTATTTGTTATGTATTATTAGTTGATAATTTCGTTGTCAATTGGTAGTAATCTCATCAAAACATAAATGTGAAATGAAAGCCAAACTAAATGTTAAGTATTTCTTAAACATTTTTAAAGTGTTATTCCACACTTAGGAAAGAAAAATACTTTAACAAATGTTGTTGGATTGTGGGTTTGTTCCCATTCGGAGAAAAAACTATTTATGTTCACTTGGTCTGACAAGACAAAGCGTGGCATTGCAAACCATACCCTAATATATTATGTAGGGTATATCGTGACGCTAAATAAAATAATACAACGTATGAAAATAAAATGGAAGTCTACATACACATATCATATGTTCTCTGAATACCCTGAAAAGCAATGTAAATATCTTTTTCAATGTCTACACGGTCTTCGCTCTTATATTTGTTATTAATTTTAAACGAAACGGCGCTCGATTTGTTCTATAAATAAGTAATCACCATTACCGCATTCCTTTATGGCAGAAACGTGTCCACAATTGTAAAAGCCTTTTTATTTGCGGTATCATTAAGTACGATATACGTACAATGTGCGGTCGACGCGGATTTATGGAGGTTTGTGCTTATTGCCATCGTGATAAATGAAGAAGATCCGTATGTTAGAATAATGTCCAGCTAGGTACTTACTACATCTGAATTATTTTTATGGAAAATCTATCGTAAGCCAACTTTATTCAAAGAAAGAAAACAAAGACATTTTTCACGTATTTCAGGCTAGGTAGTAATTTTATAATTCCGTTCTTATTACATAAGTTTTCTTCATTTTATTTAACACATTCGCATTTTTATATTTTATCTAAATTACCTATCTCCAACGGCCTGCAATGCCAAACTGAAGATTACAATTTATCAAAATGTTAAAAATTATTATTCACTAAAGTTTATTTTTAACACAGTCACTGCGTTCAGCCACGGTGGCAGTGCCTATGAGGTTTATAGCGATGAACTGAAATAATTGATTATAAACAATACTAGAAATTTCAGCGGGAAATATGTAACGGAGTGTTTTAACACTAGGTTCTCTCTGCAAACTCTTCTGTATGTAGTGTGAAGCTGCAAGAATAAGTTTTAATAGTATTTCTATCTATTTTGCCAACAATTACTTTTCTCTTCTATAAATATGAACCGAATTATAAGTTGCGGTAGTTTATAACATGTTTACTTATGAAAGTCATTAATAGTACGTTCCGAAGCTGCAAACATTAAATCTGATAAATTTACTAGGATTCTACAACTATTTATATTATCAGTAATCAATATATGTTCAGAGAGGTATCTTCAAATCAATAACTTACCACTATTTTTATTTGAAGAAAGTGCTTAAGAGTATGCCATCGTTGCGTAAATGTCAAATATCACCGTCTACAAAATCGCTGTGACTTTGACGCCCACTTAAAGGATAAAATACATAAAATATTATATTTGTGTGCTTGGTGAACTCTGTCCGTTTCAAATAAAATATAATCTGACTGGACAGACCAATCATTTGAGTATTAGTATCTTGGATAGTATCTTGGCAGTTTTTTTATACATATTAATAAAATTGAAGTGTCTGTCGGTGATTTCAACATAACTGTTTTTTTTGTAAGTGTATCTAGTTGTTTACATGATACTAAAACAAAAGCAAACAAATTTTTGTCTGTCTGTCCTTCTGAGTTCTCGTTTGTTCGGGCTAATCTCTGGAACAGCTGAATTGATTTTTATAGGACTTTCCCTGAAAGAAGGGTTAATGGAGGAAAGTATCGTCTACAATTTAGCCTGAAATTCTCACAGGATCAGTTTTGCACAAGAAAAACCACGTTTCGCGTACATATTTCCTACATAGATAGACATGAAATAACTTAACATTTTCCTATTAAATACGACAATTTTTCGCGAGCGAAATAAAATAAAATCCCAAAGATTTAAATTACGATCTACTAAGCTTATCTATATATATAAAAGGACTTGTGCTGACTGACTGAGGTAAGACGCACGCAGAGCCGTAACCGCTGATGGTAGAAACGTGAAATTTGGGCAGATGTTTATTTTCATATTCTGGACATCCACTAAGAAGGGAATTTGAAAAATTTTAACCCTAAAGGGATGAAATAGGGGTTGAAAGTTTGTATGGGAAAAAATTTTATTCTGCACCGATTTTTATAAAATTTGAAATTCAGACTCTTAAAAATATTTCATTGAACACGTGTTTCATGGTTTTTAAGAATTCACCCCCTAAGGGTTCAAATAAGGGGTTGAAAATTTATATGGAAAAATCTTTAAATTGCCACCGGTTTTTATAAAAATTTAAATTCAGACTGTTAAAAATATTTTATTGAACACGTGTTTCGTGGTTTTTTTAGAATTCACTTCTAATAAGCGGACGAAGCCGCGCACGCCCACTAGTAGTAGTATAAAAATCTACACTAAAATATTCAAACAATTTTCTTTAACCCTTATCTCCTTTTTGTATAGTATACTATACATACAACTTCATAAAAATGTACGATACCTATAAAATATTTTTTCATTAAGTTTTATTAAACATATGTCATTTCTAGACATTTATTTATATCTTAAAAATTAAAATTGTCGTTTATCTGTTATAATTTAAAATCTGTTGTCAAAAATAATAGTCAAGATGAGCCGCTCAGGTTTATCTAAGATAAGTATTATTTTATTTTTATGTTTCTACTCCTAAATATGTATGTTTATTATAAAATACACATGCCTAAATGTTTGTTCTTACATATTTTTATATATATGCTGTTGTCGCTATGTGATTTAGTATATTTTTGTCGTGTTTTTTACTAACGTATATTATACTATACATTGCCGCAGTTGCAGTAAGTTACCTTTCGTTGGTGGTGTATAGAATAATATACATTGCCAACTTAATAGGATCAATAGTTTTTGGAACTTTACTATAAAATTTAAATTGTAAGTATGTATCTTGTTTACTTAACCAATTTTATTTCAATTTAAAAGACTGTCATACTAATGTTTGACTGCCTCGTTGATATAGTGGTTCTAGAAAGCTACATACAAAGTTGTGGGTTCGATTGTGTGGGTTATAAATAAAGGGATAATAACATACATTATTACTTATTTATAGTATAATATGGTTTAGCTTATCTTTGGTGTCGGATTTCTTGCATGTTTTTTTGCTTTGGTCTGAGACTGCTATGGATGAAAGAGCTAGGCGCATTTTATCTTTAGTGCCTGAGAAGAATACAGACTCTGACACAAGTGGCGGAGCTAGTAGCAGAGATGAAGCTGGAATGATTGGATCAACAGAAAGTTCACCAGCGCCATCGATAAATTCAAGTCTCGAAATGCTCATCCTACAAATTTTTGATGATGAGATAGGAACGCATGCATGTGATATTTATGTTGATACCACCGAAGTGCCTCTTACACCTCATTCATTCAATAAAAATACAGTGTATCAGAAGAAATAATTTGTCTTTTCATTATAGAGAAGCACAATTTCAAGAAGGAGAAGGCAGAAATATCAGGACCCACATTGGAAAATGTACCATCTGATTTGTAATTGATTGCATTCGAACACAGTGTTTATCCGGAGAAGAAGAGAATGTTTTAGTATCGACGACGAAATTGTTATACCGTATAAAGGGAAAAAAGCAGAAAATCGACGTTAATATAACCCAAATAGACCTTGTAAATGGAGTTTCAAGAACTAAGTCAGAGCCGGTGTGTCTGGTATCATTTATGACTTCTTGCTCTATGCAGCAGATAACACTTTTAGAGGCTTCGCATTTACTGCAGAGGAAAAGACTATGGGTGTTGGAAGTAAAATAGTTTTAGCTTTATCTAAGACTACTAAGTCAAAGCATTTCAGTGAAAAATTTAGACAATTTCCAGGCAAAGCAAATAGAAAAAAAAAGATATCTTAACGACCATATAATGATATCCGCTATAACAAATATGACCATTGGTCGCAAATAACCGAATATCAAATGTGCAAGTACTGCAAAGCTGGCCAGGGACGTACTATGTGCACATAATGTAAGGTTCATCTTTGTTATGTGAAGAATTGAAGAGTTTTTTGGAGTATCAACACCGCAAGCAATATAATCTCTGAATTATTTTGTAAAGAAAACATTGTTCAAGAAAGATTTATTTTACTAAACAATTTTACTTTCACCAAAATCGTTATTTTTATTAAAAATATGTTATTTACAATAATCTTTTAGTATATATTAAAAGCTACCAGTAACATTACAACTCTTCGAAAACATAGCAATGTATAGCATAATATACAATTAGGAATCAGGTTAGAAATTTAATAAATAAAAACACTTATCACTATCGTTACCGCTCGTACATCCTGACATATTCCTCACATATGTCGGAAGTGATAAATAACAAGAGAGTAGTCGTATCGAACTAACATTAAATGTGGACGGTAGTTGCAACTAATATTATTTACGGCCTTTAAATGATGAAAAGCATGGATGGAGCAGTGCCTGGGACTTGCGACCACAGGTGTAGGCTTCAGGGTACCCTTTCCGTTATAACAACACTCGCCTTCACTGCTCCAGCTCAGTGCAATTACAAATAGGTGTTAACCACATTCATAATTACAATAATAATTGATTAACTAAATAATCAACTATCCGAGTAGTCGAGGTTAGTCAGTGGCAGAGTACTAGTAGTACTCTGAACCACACCAGAGCCAAGACTGAATGTACAACGCCCGTGCAACCTTTTATATCATCGTTCACAAATAAGTTGCAGGGTAGACTAATAATAATAATTGATGACGCTATCGCGTCATAGTGGCGTGATGAGTAGATGTCGTATAGGAATCTATACGTAACCAACATAATATTCCTAACATTAAATAACACTCCTAACTCGGCCATCCTGATCACGCGCCGTCCTCGGCAGCGCTGAACTATTATCCAACTGATCACATGCTGGTGCATCTTGATAAGACTCCAACTCGTTAGCGTCGCTTCGTCTGTATTCATGAAAATCTTCAGAAGTACCGCCTTCACTGTCTTTATCATCTAGAATTTAAACTTTATAAATGTTTAGACATAAATAGACAGGCAATCAAAATTTCTGTAAAAAGAAATATAAAAGGTAAATAAAAAATAAAAAGTTTTGAGAGCTCTCATTTTTAACCCTGTAAAATCTTCTTATCCAAGTATCTACAGTCCAGTGCACCAAACTCTGGAACCTGTGAACAGAACAGTCAGAAGGCGTCCCTTCTGTCTGCAAGGACCAAGCGTCCACCACATTGACCACGCGTCATTTAGAGCCAAGCGCCCTTCACAAAATCTTTCAGAGCCATGCGCCCGTCAAGATATTTTCTGAGGCCAAGCGCCTTTTCAGACCAAGCGTCTATTAAAAATCATGTGTTTATCAGACCAAGCGTCTATATGTGTTTATCAGACCAAGCGTCTATGTGTGTTTATCAGACCAAGCGTCTATGTGTGTTTATCAGACCAAGCGTCTATATGTGTTTATCAGACCAAGCGTCTATATGTGTTTATCAGACCAAACGTCTATATGTGTTTATCAGACCAAACGTCTATATGTGTTTATCAGACCAAGCGTCTATATGTGTTTATCAGACCAAGCGTCTATATGTGTTTATCAGACCAAACGTCTATATGTGTTTATCAGACCAAACGTCTATATGTGTTTATCAGACCAAGCGTCTATATGTGTTTATCAGACCAAGCGTCTATATGTGTTTATCAGACCAAGCGTCTATATGTGTTTATCAGACCAAACGTCTATATGTGTTTATCAGACCAAGCGTCTATATGTGTTTATCAGACCAAGCGTCTATATGTGTTTATCAGACCAAGCGTCTATATGTGTTTATCAGACCAAGCGTCTATATGTGTTTATCAGACCAAGCGTCTATATGTGTTTATCAGACCAAACGTCTATATGTGTTTATCAGACCAAGCGTCTATATGTGTTTATCAGACCAAGCGTCTATATGTGTTTATCAGACCAAGCGTCTATATGTGTTTATCAAACCAAGCGTCTATATGTGTTTATCAGACCAAGCGTCTATATGTGTTTATCAGACCAAGCGTCTATATGTGTTTATCAGACCAAGCGTCTATATGTGTTTATCAGACCAAGCGTCTATATGTGTTTATCAGACCAAGCGTCTATATGTGTTTATCAGACCAAGCGTCTATATGTGTTTATCAGACCAAGCGTCTATAAGTGTTTATCAGACCAAGCGTCTATATGTGTTTATCAGACCAAGCGTCTATATGTGTTTACACAAAATGTGTTCAAAGGGACCACACGTCCAATTGAAGCGTCCAACATTTACTTACATAAAAAGTGTCCAATGGGACCAAACGTCCAATTGAACTCAATAAACAAAACTGAGCTCCCCTTTGTTGCTGTGAGTCTGACCATGCGCCGTCATCAGCAGCGCTGAAAACCTCTCTGCTGGAGAGTTCCTCAGTAAGGAACTTTGATTGTTGTCTTCACTCGTAACACTCAAAGCAGTGCCACTAGGTGCATCTGCGACTCCAGCAGTATCGTCAAATTGTTGCAATCATGATTTCGTCACGAGGCGCAATCGCCTCGCAGCAGTGGAGCTACGGCGGCAGCTCGAGCACGTCGCACCAATGCGAGCAGAGATGCATCGCGTGAGGCTCGCAGAGACGCAATGGCACACAGAGACATGCAGCGACTCAATTGACGATTAACGTCATAGGCGACTAACGCCGGTACTGCTTCTGAAAATAAACACCAAAACAAAAACAAGGCAAAGGAATTACAATCGAATTTCTCTTTTTTTCGATTGTTTTCCCTTCTTAATATGACACAAATATTAAAATATAGCAGGTGTAGATAATTTGTAGAGTCATAACCTTTCTAACGCTCGGTCTAACCTGACCATTGACCCCTTCTATGTGAGTGATATTCGTAAAGAAATCAGCGATATGTTATGAGCACCAGTATCAATAGGTACACAAAGTCAAAGTTAAAATATGAAATAAAAGGTAGTTCAACAAAGTAATGTGAATAAACTAAACAGAGGTTTAATTTACATCTTTATCCGACTTAATTTAGGTAACAGGAGTGGGATAGTAATAACTCGTACCCATACAAGTTACTACTTCTTCATGTCAGAGACAAAAGCACGTGGTGGGCGTTAAACGAGCAGAACACCGGACCATGTCCTGGCCTTTGGTTGTACTCACATGTGAACACATGACACATGTACAAATACTATTAGCAAAGTAATTTTAACAAATACTTTTAGCAAGGTAGTTTCAAATAGTAACTGAAGGCATAAACAATTCAATGATTTCAAAAGTAAACTAATCATGAGAGTTACAATTGTGCGGATAATAAATAATACAAAAGTAGTCATTGAACGATAGGTGTAACAAAGTTTTAAAAATGAATATGGTTGTAACCTCACCAGATTAATCCGTTGATGAGTGCCCATTATCTCAAGAGTTGTCATGTACTGATATTAATGTGACAGGTTTGACCTAAGCTAAAGATGAAAGTAATTAAGATCGGAGTTTGTTCCGATCCCACTTCTGAAATTAGGAATCAGGTTAGAAATTTAATAAATAAAAACACTTATCACTATCGTTACCGCTCGTACATCCTGACATATTCCTCACATATGTCGGAAGTGATAAATAACAAGAGAGTAGTCGTATCGAACTAACATTAAATGTGGACGGTAGTTGCAACTAATATTATTTACGGCCTTTAAATGATGAAAAGCATGGATGGAGCAGTGCCTGGGACTTGCGACCACAGGTGTAGGCTTCAGGGTACCCTTTCCGTTATAACAACACTCGCCTTCACTGCTCCAGCTCAGTGCAATTACAAATAGGTGTTAACCACATTCATAATTACAATAATAATTGATTAACTAAATAATCAACTATCCGAGTAGTCGAGGTTAGTCAGTGGCAGAGTACTAGTAGTACTCTGAACCACACCAGAGCCAAGACTGAATGTACAACGCCCGTGCAACCTTTTATATCATCGTTCACAAATAAGTTGCAGGGTAGACTAATAATAATAATTGATGACGCTATCGCGTCATAGTGGCGTGATGAGTAGATGTCGTATAGGAATCTATACGTAACCAACATAATATTCCTAACATTAAATAACACTCCTAACTCGGCCATCCTGATCACGCGCCGTCCTCGGCAGCGCTGAACTATTATCCAACTGATCACATGCTGGTGCATCTTGATAAGACTCCAACTCGTTAGCGTCGCTTCGTCTGTATTCATGAAAATTCTTCAGAAGTACCGCCTTCACTGTCTTTATCATCTAGAATTTAAACTTTATAAATGTTTAGACATAAATAGACAGGCAATCAAAATTTCTGTAAAAAGAAATATAAAAGGTAAATAAAAAATAAAAAGTTTTGAGAGCTCTCATTTTTAACCCTGTAAAATCTTCTTATCCAAGTATCTACAGTCCAGTGCACCAAACTCTGGAACCTGTGAACAGAACAGTCAGAAGGCGTCCCTTCTGTCTGCAAGGACCAAGCGTCCACCACATTGACCACGCGTCATTTAGAGCCAAGCGCCCTTCACAAAATCTTTCAGAGCCATGCGCCCGTCAAGATATTTTCTGAGGCCAAGCGCCTTTTCAGACCAAGCGTCTATTAAAAATCATGTGTTTATCAGACCAAGCGTCTATATGTGTTTATCAGACCAAGCGTCTATGTGTGTTTATCAGACCAAGCGTCTATGTGTGTTTATCAGACCAAGCGTCTATATGTGTTTATCAGACCAAGCGTCTATATGTGTTTATCAGACCAAACGTCTATATGTGTTTATCAGACCAAACGTCTATATGTGTTTATCAGACCAAGCGTCTATATGTGTTTATCAGACCAAGCGTCTATATGTGTTTATCAGACCAAGCGTCTATATGTGTTTATCAGACCAAACGTCTATATGTGTTTATCAGACCAAGCGTCTATATGTGTTTATCAGACCAAGCGTCTATATGTGTTTATCAGACCAAGCGTCTATATGTGTTTATCAAACCAAGCGTCTATATGTGTTTATCAGACCAAGCGTCTATATGTGTTTATCAGACCAAGCGTCTATATGTGTTTATCAGACCAAGCGTCTATATGTGTTTATCAGACCAAGCGTCTATATGTGTTTATCAGACCAAGCGTCTATAAGTGTTTATCAGACCAAGCGTCTATATGTGTTTATCAGACCAAGCGTCTATATGTGTTTACACAAAATGTGTTCAAAGGGACCACACGTCCAATTGAAGCGTCCAACATTTACTTACATAAAAAGTGTCCAATGGGACCAAACGTCCAATTGAACTCAATAAACAAAACTGAGCTCCCCTTTGTTGCTGTGAGTCTGACCATGCGCCGTCATCAGCAGCGCTGAAAACCTCTCTGCTGGAGAGTTCCTCAGTAAGGAACTTTGATTGTTGTCTTCACTCGTAACACTCAAAGCAGTGCCACTAGGTGCATCTGCGACTCCAGCAGTATCGTCAAATTGTTGCAATCATGATTTCGTCACGAGGCGCAATCGCCTCGCAGCAGTGGAGCTACGGCGGCAGCTCGAGCACGTCGCACCAATGCGAGCAGAGATGCATCGCGTGAGGCTCGCAGAGACGCAATGGCACACAGAGACATGCAGCGACTCAATTGACGATTAACGTCATAGGCGACTAACGCCGGTACTGCTTCTGAAAATAAACACCAAAACAAAAACAAGGCAAAGGAATTACAATCGAATTTCTCTTTTTTTCGATTGTTTTCCCTTCTTAATATGACACAAATATTAAAATATAGCAGGTGTAGATAATTTGTAGAGTCATAACCTTTCTAACGCTCGGTCTAATGATTTGATTATTAGTATGTATCACACTACACAGCACGACGGGCCAGCAACCGAATTCCTCACCAGAGTCCTTCCGAATATGATGTCTATTATGTCTTCCGATAGGTTGTGTTTTCATGCGATGTCCAAGTCGATCTATTTGTTTAAAACGTAAAATATTTTTAATATTGGCATGATAATAACTACTGTAATAACTTAAGACAGAAGGTCCTTTAAGTAGAGACTAAATAGATTAACCGACTTGGTATTACATGGATCTCACAACTTTTTACAGTAGAAAGAGCTGCGAGACTTGGGTTTTTTACAGGATGTTTTTGATGGCATAGTTATTTACACGATATCGAAACACAATTAAACAATTTTAACACTTTGTTTTGTAAATTATTATTTGTGTGATCATAGAAAAAAATCGAGATTATAATATTTAGGATTCTCCAATGTAAGTTGACACCCTCTCAAGCAACCACGTAGTGTTTTAAAATTTCTCAATTATAGATAGAGAGCTGCGCTTTGCCTCGATACCAGAGCGAAGAAATGAAAATATTAATTTAAATAAATATTTAATTTCCTCGAGGGGTGATCGAACTCACAACCAGTCGTGTTTATGCCTCTGTGCCACGACTGGCCTCAAAAAAAAAAGAAGAATTTATTTAGCATAAATTGAATATAAACAAATAAGCAAATTCAATTATTAATAATGAATGGAACTTTTGCTTGTAATCATTATTAAGTCAATTTTTAATAAACACGAAGGCCAATCAAAAGTAACAATAACAAACAAAGGGTAGTTGGCGTAGTAAAAAAATTACGACTTACCTTCTATAATTAATTTATATTATACGTTTAGAAATAATTAGAATGGCAGTTCGTCATGCTATTTTGATGACCAGAAACAATCAAAACGAAAAAGAAAGCTTAATTTTATTTTGCAATTTTTCATCGGTAACCTCCACGGTCTTTAAAAATCTTAAAGTACGTTCTCTTAAAATATTTATTTATTTAGTATATTTAATCTATTATAACAAAACTATACATATA
This sequence comes from Heliconius himera, assembly GCA_021202915.1. Classification (NCBI taxonomy): domain Eukaryota; kingdom Metazoa; phylum Arthropoda; class Insecta; order Lepidoptera; family Nymphalidae; genus Heliconius; species Heliconius himera. The sequence goes on along the minus strand of JAJHJA010001122.1, from coordinate 257,379 downwards.
CTGAATGTTAGTAAAACATATTGTGCTTTGTAAGAAAATCTATGAAATTTATTATTATACGTGAAAAGGACGTGGGCCCTGTGTAGTTCATAACTATTGAAGCCGAAAAAGAATCACTTTTACACTGACTATGAAGTGAAAGAATTCGAAATGAACAATCAGTCCAAAATTTTTACAAATGAAATTGTTCAAAGGATACCTCCACAAGTGCCTGTTAACTGAGCATGCAAAATATGTACATATGAGTTCATATGGAATGCCTCAAATTGTTATTTAAATTATAAAATATCATTAGGTTTGGATAATTAGCTTATAGAAATGTTCAAAAAATGTATATACACACGTATATATTATACACTGCACACCTAATACACGCTACGGTTGTCTGCTAGCTCACCTGTTATATTCTCAAGTTTTGAATTAGTTTTGTAGTAGACCAAATAAAGTTAATTTACTAAAGGCCAATCGTGACGTAAGGTTACAAGTGTGTGACTGTAACCGCGACTGGTTGTGGGTTTGATCACCACTATGGTGGTGTCGAAGCAAAGCGCGGCGTTGAGTTCCTCACTCAACACGAAATGCTTCCGGAATTCGGTGGAAAGTAAGGAGCGGAAGTGTCTTAACACTAGGTTCTCTCTACCTAACCTGCTGTGTGTGGGATACAGTGTGAAGTTGATTTAATTTTTAGTAAAAGTAGAGGATAAATTTCAAAATTAAACAGTCATTATATATTTTTAAATTTAAAAGAGTAGAGAAAGAGTTAGTAAGAAAAAGTGCCTGTGTACCTGAAACAATTTTAATTTCTTCAGTACAATAGAGTTTTGCTTACGATCATAATTGTAATATTTTCATATATAAAACTACTGAAAGAAGACAGCGGCATAAGTAGGTTATTTTTGTCGACCCAGAAAAAAATAACCTTAAGTATTAAAAAAGCGCCAACAGCTGTCAAGTTGTTCTTTTATTATTAATGACTATAAAAAATTGTAAAAGTAATCAGGATTATTTGTCCACCACCTGAGCAACAACCGAACTTTGCAGCGTAAAAAGATAGATTATTACGGTTAAATTTTCCTTATATCTGAAGGCGATTGCCGAAGCATTTTTGTATGAAAATGTCTTTGTTAAATAATCCTACGAGTTATCCCTACTGTTAACCTTATAAAATTTATTCATCCAAATGCCCTCTTTGTACTGACCAAATTAACAATTACGAACTGGTTGTTATTACGAGGGTCTTACCTTCTATTGTTTTATTCATGGCCGTGAGTAGCCGTCGAGCCGATCTTACTTAAATGTTTTTCGACTGTGGATTTTGTGGTATATTCTTGTGATTAATTATATAATATCCTAAGGCCGTCGCGGCGCAGGAGCTGTAGGGTGCGACTCTAAAGGCGACAGTTGTAGGTTTCATCTCCAATCAAGGGAAGAATATTTTCGCTTCCTCACTCTAGGAACGCAGCAATACGTGACGTCGAATTCCGCTATTTAACACGCCTCAAGAATTCGAGGAAAATTAAGAGTGTCTTAACACTAGGTTCCTAGGTTATATCTGCATACTCTGCTATTTGCCAATTACGGGCTTATCAGATAAGTTTGTAAAGCTATTTTCTGCTTTTACTCACTGCTTTAAGTGGTCGTATGTTCGTAGAAAAGATACAAAATATCAAGATATTAACAATTTAACATTTTGGTTTATCATTTAAGTAAATCAATCAATTTATATAATGTTTAAGAAGCTTCTATTTTATTTTTCTTTATGAGATTATATAAGAATTAGCAATATAACATAAGTATCACATAGTTACATATTGCCATTTCGATGACCACGATTGTTATGTAATTGAATCTTCTAAGAATGTCAATTTAGCTCGACCCTCCAGTCTATAATCTTATTTCCTAAGAGATTCCACTCCAATACCTTCATAAAGATTATAGATAAATGTGAAACCTACTTAGATCAGAACGAAGTTAAAAACTACAATAACAGGATTTTATTTAAATTTAAGTACTATATTTTCTCCTTTTTCTAGCACTTTATGGAATAGGATGAGAGAGCATGATAAATTATTCCGTTCTTGACTTTTCTATATACTATTTGCTATGGATACCTATATGTACATTGTACATGACTATTGTTAACTTATGTTATATTTAACTTAGTATTGCATATATTTGATGAATTGATATGTTAGCGCTCCATTAGGATTAGATTTTTATTCAGCTAAATGTTGATAATTAACAGATCCAAAGTTTTGATTAAAAATGTCGGCATTGCACACTATGCTGTATAACTTATCATTTCATTGTATTGTTATTGTATATTTGATTAGTTTTGTTTGTAAACACTTTTAATTAGATCGGACAATTACAATATTTACTGCTATATTTTACATACACTAGACTAGACTATAGCTAAATAAATTTCCATTTGTTCCGAAGTTGTACTAAATTATAAATTAATTTGTCAAAATGAATTAAACATAACACCTACATAAACGGAATAATATAAGACGTAAATATCTACGTAATTCAATGGAACATCTTTGTAGGAAAACACATTATCGTAAAAAATATTACTAAGAATAGTTATTTCTGGTAAAATCAGATAGTAGGCAGTAGATAGCGTGATTACATCATTATCAAATTCTGATATTTCGTTTCCTGTGTCACAATAACAATAACATAAAAAACATTTAAAAATTTCAAACATTAATTTAATGAAACATAAATGAAAGGTATTGCATTTCAGATGACACAGCCAGTTATTAAATTTTATATTATAATTTTAAATACTACCCAAAATGAGCCCACAAAGGAGTCACGATGTCTCAAAAATATATATCCATTATATTATATTCATATGCTGAAAACAATTACAAAAGTGTGAAACAAGTGCTATATCGTTATTTAAACAGTTTAATTTTTTTATGCACTTCACGATCTTTCAGTCGAAAACGTGTTTAAAATTTTATATATTAAAGAAATTTGTTCTAACTAACATTAAGGTAATTTTTATGTATCCATACCTATATTATAAATTCGAAAGTAACTCTGTCTGTCTGTCTGTCTGTCTGTCTGTCTGTCTGTGCCGCAATCAGGGTCAAACCGCTAATTCAATTGTAATAAAATACTCATACAGAGATACTTGAGGGTCTTCGGATGAACATAGGTTACTTTTTTTTCTCATATTTGTAATATTGTCGATATATACTAATATATTAAAATATTTTTCAATTTGACAGGCAATTTATTCCGCCATGTTAATAACAACCGACTGTTGCTAAGCAACGGCTTGCAAAGTTTATTTGTTGTTATAAGCAAACGTCACCCAAAATGAGCTTAACGCATACATGGCGTGCGCCGACTCAACCTTATGAGATACATAAAAACAATGTTTTACAAAAATATTGTTGTTTAATGTTTAAAAAAGTCCGCGATACATATACCATGTTTATCTCTGAAGGTTGATTAAAAGTAACCATTTTAATTTATTTATTTTATATTTATCGGGTTTTTGTTGTACGTATTTTCTATAATTTGACATTGATCGTTATATATGAAAATGAATATAATAGTTACTTTTAGCATTTTGTCTAGATTGAAATTATAGTTTATTGTATAACATTCTAATAAATAATTAAGAAGATGTCACGGATTCGAAATGACCTAGCGTGCTACGACCGGCATAGTATGACCGACGCGAACGGGCAGATGACTTTGACGGTTTTGTAAATTTTCATACATTTTCGAACTACTGTTAATTTTTATGTAATTATTTGCTGTTTATAATTAATTTATACTTTTCTTTGGTTCTTCGCTTATTCGAGGAGCAGATTAGTTAGATTTTCATAAATTTCTTGGTGTGGTGTAAGTTGCGGCCCTGTGCGGCATCGGTGTAATATTATTTAAGTATTAAGGAGAGAATTGTTGGTTATTTCATCTTGGTTGGATGGTTATCTATACCGTTGTTATACACTTAATAAATTGTGGTTTTAGTTTTCTGGGATTTTATTTGATATTGCTCGCAAAATTTATCATATTTAATGTAGAAAGGACTTTAGTTATTTCATATAGTATCTATGTACGCGCGCAAGGAAAACGAGTAAAAAGATTTTTCCCGGGTAAATCAGTAAAATCGATCACTGAAAGTCCAATAAAAATTAGTTCAGTTATTCTGGATATTAACTCGGGGAAATAGAAAGGCAGAAAGAGATAAAATTATTAATAATGTAGCTGGTTTTGTTTAGTTTTTTTTATTAATATTTTACTGTGGTTACGTTTACTATTATTTTTTTTTATTTAAATTAGTTACATATTTTCACAATTTCCTTAATATATCTATAAGCACAAGCAAAGTTTAAGCGGGCGAAGCCGCGTCCGGGTCCGCTAGTAATATAATAAATAATAGTTCTTACCGACTATATTACTCAATGTTATAAGATTTAATAATGAGTAATACAGTCGGAAAAAACTATTTTTTTAATTTAAATCTCAAAAAAGCTGTGCTGACGTTTCGGCATCTCATCAATGCTCCTGCTAAGGCTCCGTTAACCCTGTTACCGGCAGCAATACGCCTTTCCGCATACATCTCGTATCTTCTATCTCTACTGAACATAGTGCCCAAATATTATAATTATTAATTATTACTTCATTCACTTGTTCTAATATCTTACCATTTACACTGATCTTGCATTCCGTCCTTTCCTCATTTCTTTTAAATACCAGATACCTGACAATAGATAGTAATATATCTATAGTGCACAAGATACACCTATGTGTTGGGTGATAGACAAAAATATTAATTATAAAGATAAATAATATTATATACAAAGTTAATTAACTATGCCACGATGATGTCAAACTAATTTCTAAGTAAATCCATTACATAACATCACAAACAGTTGTATTTACTTTCATCTTTTTACAGAACGTTAGTATTTTAATGGGCACTTTGTGGATTTTCTTAAGCGGCTCCTTCATTTCTGTAATTACACAAAAGCAATCCAGCTAATGTGATTTCATGTTGCGTGACTGAAAATGTACCCTTGCTTTTTTCTCTGAAATTCAGAATAATTAAGGGTTTTCGGGTAAATTGTTTGAAATTAACGCTGTTTGTACTTACAAGTCTCATTTGCGTGTACCTCTTTAGTAAAGTAGGTTGATTATGTCTACTTACTCTAGAGCGTCGGTATAATACTAAGAGCTTGGCTTTGTAATAATATTATGATTGTTGTTTTTTTTTAATTCTATATTTGAAATGTTTTATGTAAAGTACATAGTTCACTATTAAAAATAAACTTAGATATATAGTCAAAATAATAAATTTATAACAAATATTATTACTGCGTGTGTGTAACTAATTACGCAAGTAGGCTATAACACATTTAGTTAAATATTGAACTATAATTTATTAGATACACTCTAACAAACCTAACTTATAACCATTTGGCAATAATAAATAAATGTTGGTATTACAGGGAATATTATAGTTTGGTTTATTTGTTAAATGAAGTTTGAAACAGATATCGAAAGGGTAAAGTTTGGCGCTCGCTTCGAATTTCAAAGGCCACGCTATTGGACTTAGAAATGTCTAATCTTAAAGAAACTTTCAAAACTTAGGAGGAGAAAGATACGCTTGAGAGAAATAATGAAAAGAATGCAATCTAATTTAAAAGTTGTATGTACGCTGGTATTATCCTTGTTAAGATTTATTTTTCAGTTCCCAAAATATTTTGGGTGAGGCTTCATGTATTATGTCATCTGGCAAGGTGTGTTGCTACGCATCCAACTGAAGTAAATTTGAAGGAAAGACATTACACAAATATTCAATTCAATTTGAGTCATTTTGTTGATTTTGTTCATTTCGAAAAAAAATTGGTCGTACCAACTCAGAAACCTTCGTGGGCTTTGATAAAGATCATCACATGATCAAATGCTTAGTTTACGATTCTATAAACAAACATTAATGTTTATATGTAAAGATAAGGTGTTTTAATATAAGCGTGATATATTCTGATGATATTCAGATATTCATAATAAAATAGTACAATGAACAAAATTGATGGTGTACAAAATTGAAAAATTAATTTTTTCATTCTTTTCCGCGAGTTGAGTTCGAAAAATAACACAAAAAGCAAGCGCGGTTGAATGTTTTAATGTAAAACGTATGTTTACCGAAGCGTCAAGTAAATATATTGTGAAAATTATATTTACGGTTCCAATTTATGAAGCGTATCGTGAACGTTAAACAGAGGTTCCGGGTTTACGAGTTCGCCACATATCGTCGAGAAAGGTACAAGATGAGATACAAACTTATTATCATATTTTGCCTACGTATCTTCCTTCTCGGTGTTGACAAAAATCATGATATTGCCCCAAGTTCCTGCCTATAAAGACAGATTAAACTTTTCCCGGTGAAATATTTGTTTGCGGAAGCTTACAGTTTTCTTTTTTGTTACGAAGAAAATATTCGATTGCTTATTTTTCTTACAAGAAACAATTTTAATTAAAGTTTCCATGTAATTGTTTTACCTTTTTTTCTTTTATATGTAACACTTAAATCTTTTAAGTATTTAAGGTAAATATTGAAAATATTATCTTAACTCTAGAAGCCCAATAATACGTGAAACTTGTGTGCGTCCCCTCACTGTGTTTTCTTATTGTTTTCTGGTTATGAACAATTTTTTTCATTAATTAGTAAGATATTTTATTAATAATAAATAATCACAGTACTATAACTGAATCATAAAATCAGTAAAAAAATTAGAACTCGTACATTTTTTTGTTTATAATTAAGTTATTTAAAAATCAATTAGATTTACACTGTTTTAAAAATAACATCAACATTTAATAATATTTAATTAGTCTCATAGTAAAAATCTCTCTGTATATTGCTTTTTCTAATTAGCAAAACTGTGCTTTGATCATCCGTCTTTTTCATATGAAAAAATACACAATAACGTTCTTTAGTAATCAATATTTTTTTCTGAAAATATCGGTAACATATTTTATTTTGTAAGATAGAATCCTCTTCAAAGTGGTCGCTATCAGTCCTTTTTACTTATTCAATTAAAACTGAGCTTATTTTTTTATAAAATCTGTGCCGCTAATTGGTTTTTCTTATTCATTTATCTGATCGTGACAGTATATGATACAGAAATATACAAAAACGATATTTGATATCGCGTAAGATCCTCCCGTTGGCCACCTACTAGACATAGAGGAACATATCTGATCGAAAGAATCGTTGATTTCAGTATAGTAACTTCTTGGCTTCTATCTTTAATGTAGTCGACTTTCGCATCTTTGTTATCACTCCTGACATCGTCTTTAATTACACAATTTTTTTGCTCGGAGTCTAAATCCAGCGTAGTACAATCGTGATCATTTACTAAAATTGAAGCTACTTTGGCCTGGTTTAGCTTTTTAACAGGACCATGTCTTACATTCAATCTAGAAATATTATATAAAACGAGAAATGTGGCTACATTAAACAACTAACTTAATTAAATCACAATAATAAGAAGTTGGATACAATTGCAAAATTAAATTAATTAAAGTTTTTAGCTAATTTGTTGTGTATTTTCAATCATATCATTTACACACAATATAGTGTTATTTTTATTTATTTATTTATTTATGTACCACACAAGAAAGAAAGTATAGAAAACTCATAATAACAGAAGGAATGTGTACAATGAATAACTTATCTCTACCAGAAACCCTAGAATGTAGGTGATATTAAGAGAAACGATTCGGGTGCGGTATTTAAATATTACATTAATAATAATAAACCTACATACCAATATACTTAATATTAGTCAATATAACTATACTTATAAAATATTTAAACACTATATAAACATACAAAAATATAAATATATACAATAACATAAAGAAGTTGAAAAAGAAAAATTTAAATAATAAAGAAAAGGACAAAGCAAAATACTACAAGTATTACTTACTAGAAATATTTATTTTAAGAGAAATAAAAATAGATTAAATGATAAACCAATTTGTCTCTTGCAGGTTACAGAAAATAGGTTACAGATACAGAGAGAGAGAGAGAGAATTCTTAGTGTCTGCGAGAGGAACGTTAGCACCGATGAAGCTTTTCAATCATGAGTGCTTGGTGCTGCATCGTGATCATAATGTGCACGATCAGCAATGGAGTGTTGTCTCCGGCACCGATGAATGCTGAAGCTAAGGAGCCATACGGTAATTATACATCTTTTATTTTTTTATATATTTAATCATCTCTTGCTTATAGAAGAGTAAGAGAGAGAACCTAGGGTTGAGATATTTCGTTTTCTAATTTCCAGTTATTTTTGGGACATGAGTATTGTGTGATAAAACTCAACGGTGTACTCTGTATCGTGAAAATTCCTAAGCAATGCTGCCCGTATAGTTCCCTTGAGTAAGCGAAAACCTCTTAATATTGGTAACGAGCTGCACAAGAAAGCTACAATCGTATAAGTGTAACAAATTTTACTTTGGCTAGTGCAATTTGGCGTTTCTTGGACTTCGAAATCGAAATTTCGATTTGTAATTTAGACGGCTAGTGGGTGTATAACATATTATATAGTATAAAAAAATATTTTAACTTATATTTTTATCCTATTTTTTTAAAGGTCTTTTGTTATCATAAATTATTAAAAAGTAGTACGAGCTCGTATAAAGCGTAGCATATATTATCTGTGCTATCTCTCAAAAAATGTAGATTTCAAAGACTAGACATATTTTTGAAAATAGATAAAGAACAATAAAAATATATTTTTTCAATTTAAAGGAGCTCGTTTTATTTTACATCAAATATTCTTACAGTACTACTCTTAACAGTATAAAAAATTGTCCCTGATATAAATCTAAAATCGTAAATTAATAATAAAAGCTAACTACCCATAGGTTGCATTTGAATTAAATAGGTAAGATCTTACATTTATAATGAAAATGTAAGAACCTGATCAAGCACACAATTATTAGAAAAAAATATTATGTATTTTTACAAACTATACAAATAGCTGTCATGTTAGTTAAAATAAATAAAAAATAAATTAGCTTCACGCTGTATCCCGCACACAGCAGGGTAGGCAGAGGGAACCTAGTGTTAAGACACTCCGTTCCCCACTTTCTGCCGAATTCTGGAGGCATTGCGTGTTGAGTGGCAGAACTCAACGCCGCGCTTAACCTCGACACCAGAGCGAAGAAATGGAAATATAAATTTAAGTAAATATTTCATCTCCTCGAGTGGGATTCGAACCCACAACCAGTCGGTTTTTGCAGTCACACCTCGTGCCGCTGCGCCACGACCGGCCTCAACCGACCGGTCATGTTAGTTAGGTACATTAAAATCAAAAGTTAAAAGCACTTTTTATGAAATATTTATCGGATTATTTATTATTCCGCCACTCAACACGTACAGATTCGAAATACAAACCTGAATGGAACACCTAGAACAGAATATTTTGTTATTAGGTTCTTACTAGGTATTAATATATAAATTCGGGATACACCAATAAAAAAAAATGTTCTATTAGCACAACATACACCATTAACATTTTGTTATATTTATTTCATATAAGACATCACTAAAATATTCGAAACGATCGTAATTTAACTCCTCGAGAGACCGAGATGAGTAAATATCTACGAAGTTCGAAACAAGTTGTGTGTCAGACGCAATAATGCCAATTGAATTGAGACCAAGTGGGATTTAGAGATTGCTTTGATGTTGTTCTTGATAGCGATTGTTGGTCAAACCTTGTACGATCACTGCTTCTCGTTATAGAGTGTCGTACCTGTAAAAATAAATTATATTGTCCTGTTTTTTTTTATTTTGCCTCATACCATTGTATGCTGGCAAAAGTTTAGTAGGTATATATTCTTTGATAGTCGTTTTATCATTCGTAAAGAAATAAAATAGTTATTTATATATTGTAATATTTTGATATTGTTATAAATATTTTTATGTATAAATATGTTATAACCTACTATTAAACTTCATCATTTTCTTCTTCAAACAAAAACTTTATACATTTCCGCGTTAGTCGCGGTAGCTACTTTCACGCCAACACCTGTGTTACTAGATCGTAACTGTTTCACGTATTTTGGAATATAGAACGCTAGTCACTACGGAAGCTACTAAAAAAATCACTTTAATTTAATGGCGCAATTAATTAAATATACCACAACAAATATTCCCAAAAAGAAAAAGACAATATAAATGAAATATTGTGTTATTTGTCTTTTAGAACGACTTTCGATAAATAAGTCAGGTTTCATGACAACAAATATATGAGGAACTGGACTATTTATGTAGGCGTTTTCATCCATGTTTACGTTGCTTTTTTATGGAATTGTATTACAAGAAGTTTTGCCAGAATGGTTTTATCATATAATAGTCCGGAAAATAAAAGCTTGAACCGTCTTATTACACACCGCACATATCAGAGTAGGCAGAGGGAACCTAGTGTTAAGACACTCGTTCCCCATTTTCCGCTGAATTCTGGAGGCATTGCGTGTTGAGTTGCGGAACTTAACGCCGCACTTTGCCTCGACACCAAAAGGAAAAAAAATATTAAATATGTATTCATTTCCTCTAGTAGAAATCTAACTCACAACCTATAGGGTTACAGTCACACTTTGTGCTCCTGCCACGACTGGCCTTAAAATATAATGGTAAAATATAATGTAACTGGAAAAGAGACAATGATAAAAATTAAATAACTTACCTACGTTTTCACTAATGGATTTTATATGAATACATAAAATGTTTTGGCAATACATGTTTATTTAATCAAAGCATTATAGTTTCTATTATGTTAGTATGAATTGATTACTTAAACGACAGCGCCACGAGCCCTTCCAATGAAAGTGTCCTTCTCACAAATAGCAATTTATTGAGGTCTTTCTCATTCTGAAGGCAACACAGATTTTCTCATATGTACGTTTATATAAAAGAAATATATAAATATTTTTACACGCACTAACATATAGAAATGCGATTTTGTATAGCTAATAGGTATTATATTTTAAATTTACAGATTAATTTAATTTACCTATTGATTCAGAAAGTATGTTAAAATTTCTCTAAGTTCAAGTAATATAGAATAAATTGACTACTAAATATAAATAAACAATATATTATGTACATTATACAGTTCTAAAGACCCAATAAATTCTATGCAAATCATGATATAAAATGGAATACACGACGTTTGCACATGTGGCAGTTTCGTACTTTAACTCCAAAGGTCAATGTTAAACACGTCCAAATGGACTTTTTATCTGTGTTTAAATTTTATTAAGGGTTTTATTACAATACAAACGCTATGTATTAGTTACCTACATAAAATTGCACTTTGCATGAAAATTTTGCATTTATATTTGTGTTTGTATATATGAGATAAGAATTATAAGTAAGGATTTATTTGGAGTCAATATAGTTATATATCGATATATTTAACTATATTGACTCCAAATCTTGGTTTTTGCGCAATATTTATTTTCTTTCTTTGAACTTATTAATAATAATAATAATTAGTATTTTCCCGTTTCTAAAGGCTACTCAGTTTATTTTTATTTGATTTACTAAACGATTTTTACGTATAAGTTAGCAGTATTGTATGAAAACAAAATTCTTGTACAATCTAAAATTGTAGTGCTCGCGCTTATTCGTTTGTTAAGAGAAGCTAGTTTACGCCTTATCCAGCAAGAACTTGTAGAGAAAATGAAAATAAATGTTTTAACACTCGAAAAGCTCGAAGTTGTATACTTGAAATCTCTATTTAAACCACGAGTACTATTTGCTTTTTACGTAAAATACTATTGAAATAATAGTATAATGAAAATGTGGACATACTTTTGTACTATACAACAGTAATAATTTATTATTAAGCAAATAGTACTCGTGGTTTAAATAGAGATTTCAAGTAAACAATTATTATTATGTCCTTTGTAAGATAAATATATTTAAATCAATTTGTAATATTTTTTATTGATATATAAGCTAATAGGCACATTTACGTATACATGTATAAAAAACAAGGATTTTTCCATGTAAATTTAAATTTATTTGACATGCTATTTATTTTATTAAATTATAAAGTAAAGCATTTAGGTTTTGTATAAAAAAATGATAAAAAAAATTAAAATACTATACAACACAAATTACAATAAGATAAATTTAATATATCAAAATAAAAAATAACAAAAGAACTTTGATTTAAAAACAACTGGCTGGTTTTAAATTCAAAATGTGATACCTAATTTCCCGCCATTTTATATGTCATTGATATGTATGTAAAGTATTGATATTATTATACATGTACACAGTAATTTGTTTCTTTTTAAAAAGTGGCGTACAAATAAATGAAATCTTTCATTATTTCATTTTCTTTTTTTTTGATAACTCCATATAAAAGTGTAGATGAAAAAAAATTAAATTTATTTGACATACTATTATATTTTATTAAATTTTTAAGTAATTTTTTTATGCAAAACTATTTAGATTTTGCATAAAAAAATGGTAAAAAAAAGTTAAAATACAATACAACACAAATTACGTTAAGATAAATTTAATATATCAAAATAAAAATTATATTATTAAAAGAACTTTGATTTAAATACAACTGGCTGGTTTTATATTTAAAATGTGATACTTAATTTCCCGCCATTTTATATGTCATTGGTATGTATTTAAATTATATTGTTATACATGTAACAGTAATTTGTTTCTTTTTAAAAAGTGGCGTACAAATAAATTAAATCGTTCATTATTTCATTTTCTTTTTTTTGATAACTCCATATAAAAGTATAGGTGGAAAAGGTTAGAAAAAATAAAATATTTACATTTTCAGATCGTCAATATTGGTATGCACAAGCACAAGAGACACTACAGAAACGCCTTCAGTACGCTTCAGAAAAAAATCCAATTGCAAAGTGAGTAATTTAATACTGTTTTGCTTCATTTTATGTATCTAAGACAAACATTTTTTATATTTTATTATGTTTAATTTTTGTAGTGCAATGTATGTGGCATATTAAATTATTTATCATATTGTACTATGGAATAATGTATATTCAATGCCTTCAGAATTCGGCGGATAGTGGGGAACGCAGTGTCTTAACATCAGGTTCCCAGATTCCTTCTGCCTACCCTGCTATGTGCGGGATACAGCGTATAGCTTAAAAAATATGTCATCTTGTTTTGATAATCCTACTATAAAATATGCATATTATGAGAAAGATAATTATATTAAAAATATTATTGTGAAGCCAGTCGTGGCGCACAAGAGTGTGATTGTAAATGCGACTGGTTGTGGGTTCGAGGAAATTAAGTATGTATTTAAATTTATTTTTTTATTTGTTCGCTCTGGTTTCGAAGCAAAACGCGGCGTTGAGTTCCATCACTCAACACGCAATGCCTCCAGAATTCAGCGGAAAATGGAATGTATGAAATGGGCCTCGTGTCGTAACACTACGTTCCCTCTGCCTACCCTGCCCTACCCTGCTGTTCGGGCCTTCCTGGCGCGATCATAAAGCTGATTAAAAGTATATAATATTAAATTTATCATAACATACTTTGTTGATGTTATTTTCAGGGGATGTAAATTAATTAACAATTGATGATATATTGATCATCAATTGTATAATTGATACATCTTTTGTATACCTATGCAGTTTAATAGGGATGTATTGTCTTTGAGTTGATTGAACGATATTTGTATGTAATTTGAATGCTTATTAGAAGCGCATTAGCATATATAACGCGAGTTTGTCTTCAATAATCGGCAACATCTATGGTTGCTATTAGACTGTATTATTACCGTATTGTGTATATATGGCAATAGTGCTATTTTCAGTTGTTTAATTGATACTGTTATGTGACATTGGCACTCACATTTTATTTCTTTAGTACAAACTCTTTTTTACCGTACAACCCATATAATACCACGAAACCATATAATATATTTTAGTTTAAGACAAATACAATTTAAAATTGGAGTATCATGTTTTTTGAATTGGTACTAATTACAATAAAATTAAGTATCTTGATGTTGTCATGACGGCTCAATTAAATTCACATCTTATGAATAAATTATTCTATTTTCATTCTATATTTGTAATAATTTATTATTTTATCCCAAGGAACGTAATATTAGTGGTCGGTGACGGCATGAGCTTAACGACAGCGACCGCTGCCAGGATACTTCGTGGTCAGCGTAGGGGTCAGTCGGGGGAGGATACGGATTTAGTCTGGGATACATTTCCAGCTGTTGCACTTGCTAAGGTATTATTAATTAATAATATGTTTTTTTTGTTATGAATTTAGATTATTTTGTTATAAAATTTATCATGATAAGTTTAATAGAAGCGTTAAGTAAAATTTGAATTAAGATTAATTAAACTTTGTAAACAAAAAAACTTATATTAAATCCATCAAACTTTAATCCACTTTTGAGCAACTATAGTCTTCAGCTTAAATCTTCAGTTGAAAAAAAAAACATAAAATTTATTAAGTACTTCAAATTTATTATATAAAAAATATGGGCGAAAATTTTTCTTGTGAAAACAAATATAACATTACTTATATTTCAAATAAAAAAACTTAAGATGAGATTCTAGAAGTAGATATATTATTTTGGCCTGAGTTTTGCAAAGACTAAGCCATAAAAGAGTCTATGGCCGGCTCCGGCGTGACGTATTTCACTATCGTTTGCAACTTTGGGCAATTTCCAATATCGTTAACAGTTTTTATATAAACGATAGAATGGATATAAAAAGTTTTTATTAGGAGTTGGAAGCTATTAAAAATTGCATGAAGTACTATTTTTTAAATAAAATTTTATACCGAGCAGGTACTATACTATAAAATAATAATATTATATGAATTTTAAAGTGAATTTTAAATGAAATACTTTATTTGATATGGAACAAAGAATCAGAAATAAGTGGTCGAGAATGTTTAAATATTGTTAATTGGATAAAGACAGAGTTAGTCAACATTCAGTCAAGTTTATTTTGTTAGTAGTTTTCATAACTATGGGAATCATTGCAATGATATACTATGTTAAATAAGACAATATTGCAAGTAAATTTCATATCTATACATATATAATAGTAACGGATCGGTGTCTGTATATGGAAGACATAAAAGAAAAATCAAACCAAAAAATCTTATTGGAGACTCGTGTTAATGTAACAGAACCTAAGACAATTGTTTGTCTGTATACGTTTTTTATTATTGCTAAACTTAGAAAAGGCTTAAAACTTCAAATCGTTATAAATATTGTAAATTGTTATTAAAGATGAAAAATAATTTTTAAATATCTTTTCAACGATACCATACCATAGATCGTAGATATTTTTTTTAATTTGACAATATGGCGACTGAGTGTCGCTATGATGAATTTTGATTGATATCATTTTCACAATGTAAATTGTGTTGTAGTTGTTCAGGCGACCCGTGAAGGTAAAATTAATTACTACTTAGTTTACTTCAAGTAATTATGTCAAAGACGTCTGAAACTAATAGAAGCGTCTACTAATTAAAATTATAAATTTTTATATTACAAGCTAAGAGCTTTCACGAAGAAGTTAATTAATTTAAATAGTAAGTTCCATCTTTGATCCCAAGTTAATCTCTTGTAGAAACAAATCGTCAACTATAATTGTATTATGAGGATAGGGTCCAGCAAGATTACGAAGGGTCTACATACACGGCGATTCGCCCAACTTAATTAAAACTATGTTAGTACATAATGTTATCTTCGGCCATGATGAAGGCTGAAGGGAACACGAGTTACTTTATTAATGTATATTTTATTCAAATAAATCATATTCGAACTTACTTCGTTTATTTTATGGGTTTAGAAAAACCTTTAGATAATAAGGAGATATCATCAGAGACAGTTTATTCATGCATAGTTATATGAAATGGGTATATGTATAGCAACTCTTTATGCCAAAATATATACAATGGTGCATTTTTGAAGAACTGTAAATAATAACCAAGCTAGACGATATCATTACGCCAGTCTGGTTGTTATATTTTATCAAAGATACTAGATATTTGTTATTGCAATTGTGGAGTAACTTGGGTTCGACGAATAAAGAAATTTTCAATTACATTCTGTTACGTATCTTAGAAATAACAAGTTAACAAATAATAATAATAATGAAAGTAAGCAAAATGAATGTTTCCTAAGATTACTTTTGTTTGCCTGTCGTCTCCAACGTGACTAAAACATATGTTCACTACCTCACGTCGGCCTCTATACTGTTGTTCATAAAGAATACATTTTTTATCAGTTTCCTTGTCGTCTTTCGCGAAAGGTTGCATAAATTACAAAGGTGTGTTTTTATTTATTCCGTACATATGTATAGTTTTTTTCGTCGCTGTTATTTGACGACAATAACTATTTATGTGTAAAATATGTATATGGGTCAGGTGCAATATTAATCCCCTGCGTTTCGCGGTGAGGTTTTAGTGGATATTTGGATGGCCTACATCTGCCAGTCTGCGATTCCCACATAACCTTTTCGAGTGCCCACTCGGACCGGTATCCGTAATAGGATTTCCTCACTATAAAAAAAGGTGCAATATTAATAATTACATGTTGTATGAAAAGTTCAGAACGCGCGCTCTTACGCGGTCTAGTAACTATAATATATCCAATACTTGTAAAACGCTACGCTTGGACAGTTTCCAAAAATTTTGCTCCGTCTAAATGTTTATGCGTATCCTAAAAAGGTATTCTTTACTCCTAATTTTAAAAATATAAAATAAATAATGAAACGCTATTTCATATTGTTGTACGTTTATTTTCTTTATAATATTAACTCTAGAGGCCGGTCGTGGCGCAGCGGCATGAGGTGTGACTGCAAAACCGACTGGTTGTGGGTTCGATCCCCACTCGAGGAGATGAAATATTTACTTAAATTTATATTTCCATTTCTTCGCTCTGGTGTCGAGGTTAAGCGCGGCGTTGAGTTCTGCCACTCAACACGCAATGCCTCCAGAATTCGGCAGAAAGTGGGGAACGGAGTGTCTTAACACTAGGTTCCCTCTGCCTACCCTGCTGTGTGCGGGATACAGCGTGAAGCCATAAAAAAATATATATTAACTCTAATATCACTTATCTATCTACCTTTACGCAGACGTACAACATAGACGCTCAAACTGGCGAATCATCAGCCTGTGCGACCGCCCTCTTGTGCGGCGTGAAGGCTCGATACGAGACTCTTGGTCTAGATGCGAGCGGACGGTTTAATAACTGCGCATCCGCAATAAGCTCGAAAGTCACTTCGCTGATAGATTGGGCGCACGAAGCTGGTAAGTGAAACTTTAGTTCTAGTTGTTTGACTTTATATCTTTATTTGAGATACTTAAATACAGGCTATGCGTTTCAACTCTTATTGCTTTTGAAGTAATATATACGTATCTATGTATGGTGATGTGTAATAGTATCATTGTACTGTTGTAACTTAAGTTTATATTAGAATATTAGAATATATAATAAGACAGTAAAAATATTTTGTCTGTACATTTAGTAATTTTGACTGAAATGGATTGCACTTAAAAATAATAATAGAAAGCAAAAAGATTTTTTTTTAATTTCTTGTCTGTCTGTCTGTCGACATATTTTTGTCCGCATTTTTCTCTGAAAGTACTGAACCGATTTACTTGAAAATTTCACCAGTTCCTTTGTATTAACTGTCATCAAAATCGGTTCATTAAAATAAAAAAATATCGTCACTTGAAAGAAGTCGTAATTAATTCAACACGGAGATAAAGAACGATCTTGAAAGAAATATCAAGTAAATACAAAGATTTTTTGGTTGGTTCGTTCATATAATATATGTAACTAATTTAAAAACTGTACAGGAGTTAATATGCAATTATTACAGTTATTTTACAAAGAATATTATGAATCCTTCAAATCAATAATTTAACATTTAAGGCTAATTCTGAATGAGTAAATTAAATTATTCATTGACATCAGCACATTTAACAGAGTATATTATATAGGTAAAAAGAACATAAAGTTACAAAAATGTATACGTGTAATAAATAATTAGCTTTATGTATATTTTATAAATATCAAATATCAACAATAGTCGTATTTTTTTATTTAAAACAATCAAAAGATCTTTGACGATAATGTCGTAAAAAAATCATATAAGAAGTCATTATAGTTGTCAATCAATTCTGCTTATTAAATCAATAATCATGTAGTTTAAGCGGGCGAAGCCGTGGGCGAGCCGCTAGTATTAGAATAAAATAATAACATCTGTTGTCGTATTATTATTTATTGTCTTCCAGGAACTGCTATTAAATAAACAAACTGATAATATAAAAAGATGAAATTTAGAACTATTTATTACTAGATCTGGTCGGATCATTAACTACTTTATTTTTATTTTCTAATGGGTGGAAAAACAAACAGACAAATATATATTTTTAAATAATAACAATTATGATATTATAGTAATATCCAACCTGTATTTTGTACATTCTGCAAGCTAGTATATTCAGACAAAATATACAGCAATCGTATAATATTAAGAGAGATGAATAGGGCAGGTCCATTGCTAGATTGCTTTTTATTTCTCATGAGAGCCTCATAAAGACGAAGAAAAAAATAATTAAGCGAGAAAACGATATACTTGGATCATAAAGTATTACACTAATTGCTCACTTATTAATTCTGCGTAAATTTTTTTATCAGAAAAAATCCAAACCAATTTTTTCATTTTACATTTTATTTTATTGAAATGTATTTAAAATATTTTTTTCATTAATATATTTTTTTAATAAAATATGTTGTATATTGTATATTCTTTTAGGGTTCTGTATTTTTTAAGGAAAAATAGAACCCTTATAAGATCACTTTGTTGTCCGTCTGTCTACCCGTCTGTCTGTCTGTCAAAACCCTTTATAGCAGGAACACTTGAAGATATCTAGTTGAAATTCAAACCATATACTCAGGTCTAAGGCCCCATGATTTCCTGACAAAAAAATATTTCTACATTTACTTAAAAAAAAGATATAGCCGCTATATATAAAGATATATAATAAATCGCAAAAAATGCTTAAAACTCGTATTTCGACATTAAGGGAATCAAAATTCATAGGATACTTTTCAGCAAAAAATCAAAACTGTTCATTTGTGGCTAAATTCAAAAAAATAATAGCTTTAAAAAGGGGCAAAATAAAACGACCACTATTACAAGTGAGGTACCAAATGAAAGGGCTCTTGCTAATTTAAGCCTGAATTTCAGAAAAACATCGACTACTCCAATTTTTGTACGAAACCCTCGGTGAGCGAGCCCGACTCGCGCTTATGCTTAATATAAAACACATGATTTGATTTAGGCTTCCGCGGTGGTCGCTCAACCGGTCATCTTCTGGTTTACCTAACCCACCGCTGGGCTGCGGCTATCGAAAGCAAGTGAGAGGGCCTGGCAGTTAGTACGGACATGGCCGAAGACGAAGGCCTTCGATCGAGTGTGGCGTGGAGCGCTCCTTGCAAAACGTCCATCCTTCCCTTTTTCATTCCCGAGAATGTACGCAAGCGGATCTCCAGCGTTGTCACTGGGCGCAGCATCAAGGTCGCTGTCGACGTTTTTTCCTCCGAACACATCCCCGTGAACGCCAGCGTCTCGTAAGGCTGCGTGTTGTCCCCTACGCTGCTTCTTCTGCATATCAATGACATGTTAGAGGATTCTAGCATTCATTGCTTTGCATATGATACCACAGTGGACACTGTTTATTTCGGGCGTGTAAATCTTTGTCGGGGAAACATCGACCAGTACCCAAATAAACTTGTCAACTGAAGGTTGAGGCATTTCTCGGGAATGTCTCCTCATGAAGTGAAAGGAACTTGGTTCAATTCTACCCCCTACTATTCGGTTTAGTTGGAACTTCCTTCCACGCACAATGCAACTGTGGAATGGCCTGCGGCAGTTTTTCCAAGTCGATACGACATGAACATCTTCAAAAAGCGCGTCTATCTCCACCTTAAAGGCCGGCAACGCACCTGTAGCTCCTCTGGTGTTGCACGGGGTCGTGTGTCGGTGATCACTTACCATCCGGTGACCCGAATGCTCATTTGCCTTATCGTTTCATTTGCCGTATCATTTGCCTTATATAGAAACTGAACGTTTGCAGATGCTACGCATTTTGCGTTACTTAAAATGTGAGATATTGTAATAATGTATTCATCATATTTGCAAAATTATTTGGTTGAAGTTTATAGGTATGTACGTTATTTCTTCGGATTAAATTAAGAAGTATGTATGAAATCCTTTCTTATTTGCTGCAGGTTTGATAAATGAAAATATTTGATTATTATCGTGCTCCAGATGTTTTTGTTGTAATTTATTGTCTACGAACATGACATAGTAGAAAATGAAATGGTTAACATTCTACATGATTTATGACATAATTTTATGATTTTTTTAAATTGCTGTGCGCCCACGGACTTTGATCGTTCGTGCCTTTCTCACTCCTGCGTTTCTCTTGACAAACTTTTGGCCTATTATGTAAAGTGTGAAGGGAACATTATAATTTGGGAACATTATAATTATTAACATCGTTTTATATTTTAAATTACCATTCTTGTTGAATTAGCTAGTCATAACTACAGTAATAAATAGATTTATGGGAGAAAATGATTTTTTAAATACTTGAATAAAACTCTATTTTTGTTTTACTTTTGAACATGAATAAATAATTGATCGCTATAGCAGTTTTTTTAATGCTTTTGCTCTATAAATAATTTCTATGGTACTTAAATTTGAACACAAATCTTTTAATAATTAATTGTTCGTAGGTAAATCCAGTGGTATAGTAACGACAGCACGTATAACTCACGCTACACCGGCGGCGCTATACGCGCACGCGCCGTCGCGCTACTGGGAGGACGACAGCCGCGTGCCTCCAACTGTGAGACGGGACTGTAAGGACATAGCCTTGCAGCTGGTGGAAAATGAGCCCGGCAGGAGTATTAATGTGAGTATAATAATTTATTTATAGATTAGATGCACTTTAAAATATGTGATTGTATATTTTTTTTATTATTTTATTCTCAAAACCACACAATCAAAATAATTTTCTTGCTTAATAAATATCAAGTTGGCTATATATTGCTCTTCAATGCTATAAACGTAATGAAATATTAATCAGCTTGGAGTTTTTTAAACGTTAAAAAAAATATATATTTTTATCTAATATATAAAGTTTGGTGTTGCATTTAATAAATATTCGGATTTAACACATTTCGCTTGGGAAAGAGACGATATGAATTTTACTGAAAAGCAATTATTGGTTGCACATTTGAACGGTTTTAACAAAATATCAGTTGTTTCAATATTTTTATATAAGCCTCGCTTCCCATCATCAGATATTAAATGACAAAAATATGTAAATTGTAAAAATACTTTATATGACACTATTCGATTAAATAAAGGGAAAATACTACGTTGCTTTAGAACGAATTATTTTATTTAATAAAGCTATAACAACAATAGCTTAAGAAATATTACATAAATTAAAAATACATAATTTATAACGTTTTATCAAAATATATGTATGCGGTGCGCCAAGATTTCAAGAGTTCTTGTATATTCTGTGAAAGACTGAAAGGAATATTAATGTAGGCCATTTTGCATAATATCAACGTTCTTATATACTTATACTCCTTATCGTAAGACACCCGCCTATAGATGATAGTCGGTAACCTTGGATGTAGGACGTGACTGCGAAAATATTGCTTTTTACGTTGCTTTTTATTATACTCGCGATATTTAAACTCGCGATACAGAATGTAGAATATATATATTCAAATAATGTATGTAACTTACATGTTTCAACGTTAAGTCGATTATTGTACAAATCTGTAATGAAAATTATAATCAAGTACGAAAAATATTCTAAACAAAACCAAAAATCGCCGATGTGTTAGACCAAGTAGGATAGAGGTAGGAAGCACCATCTCATATGAGAAGTTAGCAGAAAAAGTGTCCGTTAAATTATGGACTATTCGACCGAAATTGCGCTAAAATCAAGAAGGGTATGAACTGTGCAATTATAGAAAATGTGAAGTATACTGAGTAGAGTAGTAGAGATTATTAATATTCTTATGACTTTAGCTGCTGAAATCATTATTTTCTTTTAAAAAAATCTTTTTATCTGTTTTGATGGACGATTTTTCATACACAGAGACGGCACTTCTTACCTCTACCCTCCATAGACCAAGTTCCCCTTAGGTTTCTTCTGACAAATTTGAGTGACGTTTCATTTAATTCCTCCTACATACAGTAATAATAGAAATATCATATACAAATATTTTTGTATTTCAAATCTTGGAAGATATTGAAATAAGTAAGTTACGTAGGCTGCAATTGGAGGGTTAAGAAAATACGATTTTTACATCTAAAAATTATATTAATAAAATTATTAATTAAAGTACATTAATTTTATCTAAAACTAAACTATATCTAAGACTACTGCCTTCAATGTTGGAAGAACAGTAATCTGTTTAAACCTAAATTAATCTAACTTATATATAATTGTTATATAATATTGAACCTAAACCTAACTAAATCTAACTTAACCTACGACTTAATTACTCCACGATGGAATAATAAGTGTGGGAAAAGAAAAAATTCCTTTCCCACCGGCGCTGTTCACCCGATCTCTACCTTGTCAGCAGTTTGTGGCGCTCGGCCGCCTATCAGACGGACATATTATAATATAAAATAAGTTTTCCGCCTGTGACACCGAGCGCTATATAACATCTCCCTCCGCAGATCAGCAACTATTCTTGGAGAGAGAGAGTTGCTGAGAAATTTTCATGTGCTGGAACTGGTGTCTGCAAGGCCAATCTTGAATTGAAAATTGTATGTGTCTCTTAGATCCGGGGAAATAAGTAATTCTATTATGTTAATGGCATATCTTTTCATGTGATCATTTGAATTTTCAATAGTAAAACTTGGTGTCTTGACATTGCAGTTAACCGGTATGGTGATGAGAAAACTCTGTTGCACCCTTTTAGATATATCATGACCACAGAAAAATTTCACTTTTGTTGGATTTGGGAAGCTTAAGATGTAATGCTTCTCATCTATTTGTTCTATTGCTTCATCCTTGAATATCACAGGAGGTGGTTTACAATATTTGTCAATTTCGTGAATTTTGATCAAGTGAGTAATACAGTCTGGTTTGTCTTGAATTATGCAATTGATAGGTTTTTTACAGAGGTATTTTTAATTTTTTTCTTTTCATATGATCTTCGGGCATTCAGCCTCTATGTACAAAGAATTCTTACCAGATATTGCTTAAAGGGATGATTTTGAATTTATTACGAGAAAATTATAGTGGTCAAAGGATTAAGGATAGGAGAACGGCGATATTACCTTTAAAATGAACATTACTTAATTTTTTTAGAGAACAATAACAAGCTGCACACGACATTAATTTCTAATACATCTCAAAAAAATATGCTTGCGCATATTTAGCGAGTGTTCCAGCTAAAATTAAGAATTTATACATTTCTTTATTGTTAAGCAAATATAAATGTAATTTTAGGTTTAATAAATGGAAGTACAATTTGAAAATGTGGCCTAGCTAATTTCAATGATATTTAACCTATAGCCATATTGCAATCGTTAACATACTTAGTTATATGTTCTTTCATTCTGTTACCGAATTTTAACCAAAGTAAAGTATAGTTGTAAGATTGGAATAGATGGGAAACGTGGAATAATTAATTTAAACTAACTTAATAATTACTACTAATTAAATTAAAATTGAAAGTACTGATTTAAAACTTCTAAAAGGATTTACTTAAAGATAAAAGGAAAGCAACTCCAGAAAAACTCTAAAGTACTTTAAAAAAAAAAATCGTACCTCTTTTGTATCTATGTCTTGATACGCCTCCCGCTGCACCACGATGTAGATCCGAGATAGCCGATGTCCTTGAGCAATTCAGTGACTTATATTTCGACTATCCTACCGACTGCGCCAGTTACGTAGGCTGCAATTGGAGGGTTAAGAAAATACGATTTTTACATCTAAAAATTATATTAATAAAATTATTAATTAAAGTACATTAATTTTATCTAAAACTAAACTATATCTAAGACTACTGCCTTCAATGTTGGAAGAACAGTAATCTGTTTAAACCTAAATTAATCTAACTTATATATAATTGTTATATAATATTGAACCTAAACCTAACTAAATCTAACTTAACCTACGACTTAATTACTCCACGATGGAATAATAAGTGTGGGAAAAGAAAAAATTCCTTTCCCACCGGCGCTGTTCACCCGATCTCTACCTTGTCAGCAGTTTGTGGCGCTCGGCCGCCTATCAGACGGACATATTATAATATAAAATAAGTTTTCCGCCTGTGACACCGAGCGCTATATAACAAGTATAAGTAATAAAAAAAAATATGAATAGAAATATGGATAAAAATATTTTTTGTGTAAATATAAATAAACAGCGCATACTTTACTGTATTTTGTATTTATTGTATTCGCGTACCATATCACAAAAAGGTTCTTATACACCTGTCAAACCTGGTTTAACCACACCATCGATCGTCGCCACAGTACGATATTTTTGTTACAACAATAAACCTTATAAAAGGGGCCTAAACTTTGATTTATAACGAAGTTTTTGTACACCTGTACCTAAATATGAAAGGCTAAAGGAAAGTAACTCACTTTGTGCTGATCGACGTGAACGGTAATTATTTTCCCGATAACCTTTTTTTTCTATACAAAATGGGAAATAAGGGATTGAGGTCGCAATTTATGAAATAGCACTTTGTTTGGAGCTCTGAGTGAAGTTTTATGAAGCTGTAAAATTTTAAAGATAAATTATATAATTTTTACATAACATGATATATATATAGCATGTTATGTAAAAATTATATATTGGTTATGTTATATAAAATTAACCTGGGCCATGACGGCCTATATATATATATAGGCCCAGGGGCACAAGGGTGTGATTGTAAGGCGACGGTTGTGGGTTCGCACCCCACTCGAGTCACTCGAATAAAATATTTATATTTATATTTCCATTTCTTCGTTCTGTAGTCGAGGCAAAGCGCGGCGTTGAGTTTCGCCACTCAACCCGCAAAGCCTCCAAAATTCGACGGAAAGGTTGGAACGCAGTGTCATAACACTAGGTTCCCTCTGCCTACCTTGTGTACCTGTGTGTGGGATACAGCG
Source organism: Heliconius himera (assembly GCA_021202915.1). Taxonomy (NCBI): domain Eukaryota; kingdom Metazoa; phylum Arthropoda; class Insecta; order Lepidoptera; family Nymphalidae; genus Heliconius; species Heliconius himera. The sequence goes on along the minus strand of JAJHJA010001122.1, from coordinate 232,125 downwards.
TGAAGCTGATATTAAGTGTTTGCGGTAGATATTTGAAAATTTGTAATTTTTTTGAAAAAATCGGATTCTTGAAGAAAATTGGCAAATACAGCCTGAGTCTGCGCTCGTATTTTTTTTGCGAAATGTAGCTCAATAGTTTAATATAATGTAACAGTTTAAAACTATCGCCTTATAAATCTACGAAATACATTGGAAACAAAAATGGTTTTTCAATAAACTAAATATCATCAAAAACTTTCAAAAAAAATACTGTTGATTTTTTTCCAGAAGTAAGTTAAAAACTACTATATAGAATAATCTCTGAAAGTTTCATAGACACATGACATGTCAAAAAATGTACTGAAATAAAAAAAAAACCATTCTCCAGTAAAAAAATGTTATCAATTGAAATGTAGAATTGTTTACATTTCAATCGATTTTTTTACATATTTACATAAGTGTTTGCATTTTTAGCAGTCTACTATTGTCAGACAATGCTTATTGAGGACAAATATTTTGATATCTTAAAGCTCTTCTAGCACAGGCCGTGAATTGCTAATGCGCTTGGGTTGGGTTGGGTTGGTTAATATTAACTTTCACACGTTATGAAAAGAATAATTCACTAGTATTTTTTTTTGGGCGGTACCTATTTGCCAATTTACTTCAAGAATCCGATGTTTCCAAAAAATCACAAATTCTGAAATATCGGTGAATATACATGGGACTGAAATGCATAAGTATTGAGGTCCTCTAACCATAGACAACCATTGATCCATCGATCGCGTTACAAACTGTACAAAAAATATTTCTTATATTTATTGTAAGCACGCCAAAAGATGCATTTTATGAGTACGGAGGATATTTATAAAAGAGTCCACAGAAACAATACCGAAATATATTTAATATATAATACAATATAATGTCTTATAGAGAATGGTCTTCCTTTGACACTTATACTTCATTGTTTTGATAAATAACCTTTAAGATAGACATCGGTACAAAGGACATTATTTTTACGTATAGTAAGTACTCTATCTACTACATGCACTATATCCTATTACATGTGGACTGCTTTGTAAACAAACTTTAACTTTATTGAAATACAAATATTAATAATATTCAGTAAGAAGCTTATAAAACTTTCATAGAAATTTATTCTGTATTTTTCTTGAAATTCTTTTAGAAAATTATTCCAAGTACCTCCGTAGATACAATATCTATGGAGGTACTTGGAATAATTTTCTTTTCAATATTTGTTTTAGTTATTTTTTTATATAACATTGTATCGTTTATAATTTTAAATAGTTTTACCTATGAATACAAAATAGTGTTATTTACTTTTTGTTTGTACTTTAATAAAATATACGCACAAAGGTAATAATGGGAGGTGGTAGACGCCATTTCCTACCAACTATAACACCAGACCCTGAACATCCAAATAGAGAAGGAAGAAGATTAGATGGAAGAAATTTAGCCGAAGACTGGGCTAGAGAAAAGAAGAGAAGGCGATTACGAGCTCAATATATCCATTCAAGAGAGCAACTTGCTAAATTAGACCCGAGGACGGTGGATTACTTATTAGGTAAGGCTTTTTAAGAATTACAATATTTATATTTAATTGAATATGAATAAGCAATATTTTTTTGCCTGTAAAATATATTTTCAAATGTAATAATATATTTAATTAAAATATTAAAGTTTACTATCACAATATTAATAACTTAAGCTAGAATCTCATCTAAATATGTAAATTTCTTAACTAGCGACGACTAAAAATATATTTTTCTTCTATTGCGTACGTAATGAAAAGAAATCCGAATGAAATTAGCCGAATTGGAGTCCTAGAATGTTATATACATACTTTATTTTATACGGAGGAACGCTTCCAACTGTTCAGAATAAGTTCTGTAACAATAAATGAACGGTGAATTATTCATTTTAAACAAAAGACAAAGAATTTTGAAACTTACTATTCCGCTAGAGCAAACTTTGGTTTCTTATAAAAATAGTAAAAGAACTTAAAAATGTTACTTCTTTCGTTTTAGGTAACGTTTCAAAATATTTTCTTGAACTATTTACATGACCGTGTAGTTAGTATTTTGTGGTATTTTATTTTTGTTTCGAAGTGATTTTAAATAAAGCTTCGTTAAAAATATATTTAGATTGATGAATAAAAAAAATGTCCGTATAGTGTTAAGAAAATTGCTTCAGTTTTAAGAAAACAGCTCTAGTGCAATCACTGTCTCTATAACATTTTAATAGTTTACAATATCTCAAAGTGAGCGAGCGCATTACATAGCAGCACTTCATTTGTTGTGAGCAGGTGTTAGAGTTACTACATATATAATGCTATGCTCGGCTTCACTATAGCTTTGTTTGAATATATGTAAGAAAAACATTTATACAATATATGTATGGTCCATCCGTTTTAAAATGTCAAAGTTGCAATAAGCAACTGAAATATCAAAAAAATATTGAAGATACCTTCAACTCTTAAACTGAACTTACAAACACATACAAGTAAGAGTAGGTAATTGTAATAACACGCAGTTTGTCTGTGTCAGCATATAGGGTAAAATATTTCAAACCCATATTAAAAAAAATAATCAAGATTCCTAAATAGTTTAGACGTAGGATTATTAATTATTCTCATTTCATGATTTTTATCTACGTGCGACGCACTTACGATATATATCAATAATGTGTTTACTCCTACTGCTACAAAAATACTGCTAAACCTTGCAGATTTGCCACTTTTCATTCTCAAAAAACATACCACAACGAAAAAGATATTTCTCGTTTAATTTTACGAAATTAAATAATTTCTATAATAAACCTAAACAACGTTCAACTTCATCGCCAATACTATGACTCGATTTCGTGAATGAGGCGTTTGCGATATTGTCGCTTTTATAAGTTAGTACCTGTGTGCGTCATTCTTAACAAATAGCGTTTTATTTTAAATTTATTATTTATTTTGTTTGAAAAAAAACACTTCTTCATTTTTGGCACAATCCCTGTTATTTTGTTTTAATTGTATGAGGCTTTTACACTCCATATACTTAAAGCTGTTAGTATTAAAATGATACACTGAAGAATGAGATATAGGTATATTTCTTAAAAGTACAAATAGTATATCAGATAATTTTGTTGATAATGAATTACAATGTTGAAAACTACAATAATAATAGTTGAATAACAATGTTGAAAACGAAAAAAATATTTAATACAATAAATAATAGCATTAAACGAAAAAAAAAATACAATTCTAGCTTTCAAATATACATTTCAAGGATTAAAATTAAATATTTTTCACTACACCAAATTTCACGGAAACGTATTATATCATTAACTGAATAGCCCTTATCCTGTTTCACAGTTTATATAAGAGCTGCGGTTTGCAAAATATAATATTTAACATTGGGAACGAAAAAGACAATAATATCATTGTTTTAATTGCACTTTACTCGCAACGTGGTTTAAATTAACTCTGATAACGTTTTAAATAACCATCAACGTTTTATTAGCTCTTCCTTGCTGTGATATTTGCATGAGAAAATTGTCAAGGATTTTGTAAATATACTTTAATTTATATTGTATATTACCTACATATTCCGTCTCGGCCTAAATGTCTTTTGCTTTGTTGGTTAATAATTATTTTTTAGCTTCACGCTGTATCCCGCACACAGCAGGGTAGGCAGAGGGAACCTAGTGTTAAGACACTCCGTTCCCCACTTTCTGCCGAATTCTGGAGGCATTGCGTGCTGAGTGGCAGAACTCAACGCCGCGCTTAACCTCGACACCAGAGCGAAGAAATGGAAATATAAATTTAAGTAAATATTTCATCTCCTCGACTGGGGATCGAAACCACAACCAGTCGGTTTTGCAGTCACACCTCGTGCCGCTGCGCCACGACCGGCCTCAAATAATAATTATTTTAATTTATAAATAAACTTACTATTAGTTTAACCCTATTCAGTGAGGCCAGTGGTGGCGCTTGGGCACAAGCGTGTGGCGGTAGACGCGACAGGTTGTGTGTTCGATTCTCACTTGTGGAATTGAAAAATTTAATATTTTCATTTTTGCCTCGGTGTCGAGGCAAAAGCGCGGCGTTGAGTTCCGCCACTCAACCCGCAATGCCTTCAGAACTCGGCGGAAAGTGGGGAGCGGAGTGTCTTAATACTAAGATCCTATTACAAGCAGGATACAGCGTAAAGCTGATTATTTTAACCCATGGATTTACCGGGCGGCGTAAGAAACATTACATCTTTGCTCCATTCCAATTGTGCGTAGTTAGATAGAGAGAAATTTTTATTTTAAAAATAATAATTTTTATATTACATTGGACCCGCTATATGACCCGCTATTGATTAATTAATATTATTGATACCATATTTAAGCACTCAATGCGTGTTGCAAAGGAATGTTTTGTTCATTATATTCACATTTCTCACGTGGTAAATAGCGAGATAGAATTTAGTGACATTTCACACAAATTTCATAATTCCAGTTACGTTTTTTTTTTTCAGTTTCACGCTGTATCACACATAAAGTATGGTAGGCACAGAGAACTTAGCCATAAGACAGTCCGTTCTCCACTTTCCTCCGTATTTGCGAGGCGTTGCGTGTTGAGTGCGGAAGTCAACTGGCAACTTTAAAAAAATGTGCTAATTTCGTGAATAAAATTGATTTGGATAAATTTAATTAAATTTTTTTAATTGGAACATCTCTAATCAAAAAATGCTTCAATGAAAATATTTTCAGTTACATACAATATAATAGAGATATTGACAGATATATTTTTTGCTCCTATGCTTAATTGGAGGCAGTAATTATGGATAAGTTAATTATATAATTTACTGAACTGTGCCGCTGCATCCTAATTATTTTAATCGTGTGATTCCTTAAAACGTGTTTGGGAGTTCTTGTAACTTCTTCTACTGAATCTTGTTGTAAGCAAACAATTAACATAAAGCAGTAAATTGCAAAGGTATGTTAAATTATTCACTCAGTGGCGCTCTTGGGATATGTATATTGTATAGGTAAAGCCAACAGAGGTTACAGTTAAACATCCTAATCTCTATATATAATAAGACAGTAAAAATATTTTGTCTGTACATATAGTAATTTTGACTGAAATGGGTAGAGGGACACTTAAAAAGAATAATAGAAAGCAAAAAGATTTTTTTTGAATTTCTTTTCTGTCTGTCTGTCTGTCTATCGACATATTTCTGTCCGCATTTTTCTCTGAAAGTACTGAACCGATTTACTTGAAAATTTCACATTTTCAATTGCTTTGTTTTAACTCAACATGAGTACTTAAGTTTAGTTCATCAAAATCGGTTCATTAAAAAAAAAGTTATCGTCATTTGAATGAACTCAAGGCATTAGTTTGCCTGCGAATATTATATAGCAATCGCGCTGGTATCACCCTGGCTAAAGAATGACATTCGAAACGTCTGGGTTATATGACTGTTGATAAAAATATATATTTTTGAAGCACTATTATATAATATTTTATACAATAAAGTAAGCAAAGTTGAATTGTTAGTGGAGATTACCTTCATAAATCATAACAATTAAGTTTAAGTCGTAATTAATTCAACCGGCCGGTCGTGGCGCAGCGGCACGAGGTGTGACTGCAAAACCGACTGGTTGTGGGTTCGATCCCCAGTCGAGGAGATGAAATATTTACTTAAATTTATATTTCCATTTCTTCGCTCTGGTGTCGAGGTTAAGCGCGGCGTTGAGTTCTGCCACTCAACACGCAATGCCTCCAGAATTTGGCAGAAAGTGGGGAACGGAGTGTCTTAACACTAGGTTCCCTCTGCCTACCCTGCTATGTGCGGGATACAGCGTGAAGCTAATTTTAATTTATTTTAATTCAACGCAGAGATAAAGAACGATCTTGAAAGAAATATCAAGTAAATACAAAGATATTTTGGTTGGTTCGTTCATATAATATATGTAACTAATTTAAAAACTGTACAGGAGTTAATATGCAATTAATACAGTTATTTTACAAAGAATATTATGAATCCTACAACCTAAATTAAATTATTCACTGACATCAGCACATTTAACAGAGTTTTAGAATTATGATGAGACGTATATTATATAGGTAAAAATAACAAAGTTACAAAAATATATACTATGTAATACATAAGTAGCTTTATGTATATTTTATAAATATCAAATATCAACAATGGTCGTATTTTTTTATTTAAAACAATCAAAAATTCTTTGACGATAATGTCGTAAAAAAAATCATATTAGAAGTCATTATAGTTGTCAATCGATTGTGCTTATTAAATCAGTAATCATGTATTTTAAGCGGGCGAAGCCGTGGGCGAGCCGCTAGTATACCTATATAGGTAATAATATCATCGGAAAATACCTATATAGGGAATAAGATTGGAGTAGAAAGAGAGAATTCACATTGAATGATTTGTTATATAATTTTTAATGCAATAAAATTGTAAGGTAAAGTGGAGAAGGACGTATCCTCTTCCACTTTACCAATTTTATTATATTGTAGCAAAAAATAGAGATCATTTTTCATTTATCATTCACTCGGTACTCATGACTTTTTAAAAGATCAATATGTAGTCACGATATCATGAATAAATAAAAAAATCTCGTATGGCCTTACATACCTGATCTCGATATTTTTTCTATAAAATAATTAAAAATTAAAATTATATAAAAGAATGTAAAGTAATGAAAAGTTTTAATGAGACCGCATATAGCAGAAAATACAGCCCTTTGTAAATGTCTACCGTCTGACTTCATTTGACCGTGTTTACATTATAATCACGACGCTTTCTGTAATCCTCTTAACTCATTCACATTCCAGATTCGTTTGCGACTTTTGTCCTAAAATTTTTATGTGGAATATAAAATATTACTTGGTTACTATTTATTGTGCGCGTGTTTGGATTTTAATTTGCTAATGTTTTACTGTTGTTAATTACATTTCTTGTGTGTAAATAGGGATAACATCAATATTATTACAAATTCTTATCATGGTCAATAAATATGGATAGTAAGTGAGTTCTCTATAGTTACAAGTTTATTTCCGGCTATATCTGAGATATTAACATTTTTCATATTATACTATATTATTCTGGTTTATTTAGACAAAGTGACTATTAGCTAATATGCGTAAGAATATACTTCAATATGTAAGAATAGACTGCGTAAGAATAGACTTTAATATTCAATATATTTTAACTACTTTTCTCTTTATCTTTCATGATCGGCAGTATGCGGGAGCCTGAATTTAATATAAGTTTATATATTCGCAATCGCATATATGCAATAATATTAAATACTTAATTATTTTTTATCTGTTCATGGTTTTAAACATTTTTACCCATAATGATATTCAAATTTATTTATAATTTAAATAAGTTTTTTTATAGTTCTGAATTCCAGTACACGTTTCATTTATTAAGCGAAATGTATAATGTTTATTGAAGTATTTAATATTTTATAAACAGTGTACATTGCATATAGTTAAAATTAATATATTTATTTTACTAGAAAAGCGTCAAATGACGATATATTTTTATGTTGCATTTTTATATTAAATATAAAACTTTCACTTTATTTCAAAATATTCACCGCGTAAACAGTCAATTTTGATATTATTCCAACATGAATTTTAAAAGTCAACTGCGATAAAAAGATAAAGATAAAAGGAAAAAAAACTATTTTTTTTTATTTATTTGAAAAGAGGACAACTCGCTCATTATTGTACATCCACAACATAGATTAAACTTCGCTCTAATTCCTCTGGAGTTCACAATAATAGTTTTATATCCAACGTACAAAATGATTTAAGCTACCAATGCGGCAGTGTTAGCTGAAAGAGATAATAAAATATGCATATTTTCTTTAGATTCATAGAATGCCAGTCATTTTCATTTTATTATCTTCGTATAAATATCTTCTGTGAATCTCTATGTGATATGACACTTCACTTCACTTTGCACATTTTGAATATATTACAATTTTTCTAAAGAGATTATTGAATAAATTAAAAGAATTTTAAATATTATTATTATTATGTTTAAAAATCAATTTCAGAAATAAGTATTACATTAAACAGGTTTATTTGAGTATTCTCATATGGAATTTAATGCGGAACGTGGAGCCGTCTTAGACACGGAAGAAGGCGCGGCGGCAGGTACAGCTGTGAAGGCAGATGATCCTTCTTTAGCTGATATGACCCGGGCTGCTTTGGCTGTGCTAACGAAAAACGATAAAGGATTCTTTTTGTTACTAGAAGGTTTGTTTATTATGTGTTAGTATAATATGTGTATTTTATACTTATGTAAAATAATTAAGCATTTTTTTTAAACTTCAATCCGCACATAGCAAAGAAGACAGAGGTAACCTAGGCTAAGTGGCATACGCGTGAGACTTTAAGCGCAAGAGTTTGTGGGTTTGATCCCCACTCTAGGAAATGAAATTTTGCATATTTTTATTCTCGTCGCTCTGGAAACAAGGAAAAGCGCGATGTGAAGTTCCGCCACTCAACACGTCTTTAGAATTAGGCGGAAAGTGGAGTGGAAGTAGTTAAATGAGAACAGAGTGTCTTAATATTAGGTTTCTAGGTTCCCTCTGCCTACACTACGGGATAGAGCGTGAAGCTGAACAAAAAAACTAGCATTATGTTTTAATTTTATATGGTTTGGAAAAAAAATTAAAGAAAAGGTGAAATTTAAGTTATATTTGCAATTTTGCTATGAGTTTTTGATTTAACTTAAGCTATACAAGTATACATATAGATATGGGACTTCTTCGGAAATAAATTCAGAATGTAGGTAATTTTTATATTTTTCATAAAAATTATAAAATAATATATAGGTGGCAGAATAGATCACGCCCATCATTACAACAATCCATATAGAGCTCTGGATGAGACTCTAGAGTTAGAAACTGCGTTGTTGGCGGCGTTGGAAAAAGTGAATCCGGCGGAAACTCTCATCGTCGTTACGGCAGATCACGGACATGTCATGACGTTTGGAGGACAGGCGACGCCTCGAGGACATCCCATTTTAGGTAAGATTTAATAGACGCTTTTTAGATTCAATGTAATGGTTATGTCATCATTTTTTCACTAGTTTTAAACAATAACTAATAAGTACAATGCTGACATTTTAGTCCTAATTGTGTATACATACAATCCTACGATTAAAACGGCGTCAATAAAATATTATTTATATAAATTTTATTATTTACAAATGTGACATAGTTTTTTAATATATTCGCGTTTCTATCTTCGTTGTTTATATATTATTTGTATAATATATACGAAGGTTATTGTCCATCACTACTTGAACGAATGATTTCACCAATCTGGTGAGCCAAAGAAAATCGTCCAACGTCTAAAATAATATTTTTCATCTCCATATTAGGCCAGTTATGGCGCAGGAGCACAAAGTGTGACTGTAAAACTAACTGATTGTGGATCCGATCGAGTGGGGACTCGAAGAGGTGAAATATTTACTTAAATTTATATTTCCGTTTCTTCGCTGTGGTGTCGAGACAAAGCGCGGCGATGAGTTCTGCCACTCAATACGCAATGCCTCTAGAATTCGGCAGAAAGTGGAGAACGGAGTGTCTCTGCCACCTTGCTGTGTGCGGGATACAGCATGAAGCTGATAAGAAATGTCCATATTATCTCTGCTCACCTCGTTGAAACTGAGTGTAATAATATTTGACGTGTACCGCTCACTGCAGGCGCGGACCCGCAGGCGTCGGACGTGGACGGGCTGGCGTACAGCACGCTGCTGTACGGCAGCGGGCCCGGCCACGCGGCGCCGCGCGCGCTGCCGCTCAACGCCAGCGCCGGCGCGCCCGACGCCGTGCACGCCGCCGCCGCGCCGCGCACCTGGGCCACGCACGGCGCAGAGGACGTGCCCGTCTACGCGCTCGGTGAGTTGCATCAGGTTTTAACTCGGGTAAAAGGGGATATTTTAAACGTTTTCAGCAAATTATAGATATCCTTTCACCAAAAGCGAGATATAGTAAATAATATGTTACACATTACTTACTAGTGTACTTATTTACATTTTTCTAAAATTGTTAGTTAAAAAAATTAAATAGCGAAATAAAATTTTTCTATGTGTTTTTGTTGTTAGCATCTCTGTAGGTAAATTTTTACAAATTTCCACGACCCGAAGATAATTACTTATCGATAGAATATCATGTGGCACAAGATAATGCTATTTATTAAATATCACGTACTTTATTACTATTTATACATAAATAAGTTGAAACAAGTATGTAAGAATTTTGATACAGCTTGATGAAAACGCTTGGGTTCAAATTAAATTTTTTATACGTTTTCTATATAAGTAATATTTTTCACGCTACGTAAAATATATCCATGAAAAGCAGGATTATATCAATCGCAGAACATTAATTTTGGGAAAAAAATCAGGATGTCTTTATACACAACCCACGCGACGATTACACAACTTTCACATACATATATGTAAACAGGTCTATAATCTATATAAACTCCCTACAAAATATATTACAGTACTGGAGTCGGATATTCAGAAGTAATGATGATGAGGTTCGTGATCGTGCGAGGAGCTCCCAACAATATTACATGAAAGTCAAATAATTTTATACAAAATAGGAAATTGTAAGGTTAACTTTTTAGACGTTACACAAAAGTTACTGCCTAAGAAAAATCGGTGTAAGAATCTCAGCGGGACTTTTTCTTAAATGCATTATTTACAGATTCACATTGTATAATAAATATTGTTAAAATGTTAATATATTTTTCAAATTTTATTTTTAGCGTTCCGTGCCTCAAAAGGTGAAAACGGAACGGATCATTTTATCCGTGTGTACCGTCTATCCGTGTGTCAAGACCATTTAACTCGAGGTTGCGTTATGGTATAAAGCTGAAACATTTAGGTCTATGGCCCCTTAGCGCACAGAAAAAAATCAAGCTTTTAATTCAAAGCAACCAAAAAATACGAGCATTTATGCATCGTTTTTGATGCATTTTGTGTTTTTTATTTAATGTAAAATTTATAATTCAACAAGTTATCAGAAAAGTTGTAATTCCGTTTATTTATATGTATATACGAAAGTTTCAGGACTGAATGGGTCTTATTACGATAGAAGGCAAGATAAAGTTTTTAAATATTTCTAACTATAAATAGTATCATGCATACGTCTGTCTGCACTCTGCTAATTAAAATCAAATTCATAGAAACTTACATAAAGTTACGGGTACTTGTCGTATACTCGTTTTATATAGTAGTAATTTTTACCCAAGTATTTTTTTATTTTAGTTTAAGTTTAGTTAATCAAAAAATTATGCCTTGTATGATATAAGCAAAGTGATTTTCAATTTATATCTATTTGAAGGTTTTTAAAAGCTTTGCAGTAGATATTCCTAGATAGATATTGAATGCCTATAGTATCCGTTGCTATAGTAAATTAGTTGAAATCATGAAAGAATAAATTCCAATTATTCGTGTAACGTCATTACAAAAACATGTGATTTATTTCAAATAAAAACTTTTTACCCGCACAAAACCATGACCATGGACGAAGTATTGCAAGGTGATGACGAAACGTCGGTTTCCGAAAATGTATAATACTAAATATGTGCAATTAATCCGGTTAAAAAGTTTCATTTAAAATGTGCAATAATCGCGAAAATCAACAAAGATATTATTATATAAGTCATTTAGTAATACCGCAAAAAATACCAGTTTTTAGGTAAAATTTGAATAAAAATTGGAAAAACATTGAAATACACGATTTCGTATTTGTTTATTATCAGTTAAAAAAAATGTGTAAAAGAATTTTTGTTTTTTATATATAAATCAATTTATTTTTTTTTCTTTTACGATGTTTTAAAACTCTATTGATTTCGAAGCTAGGCTTTCTCTACGCTGTATTTGCAATGAAAATACCTGATATTTTGAGTGTAGCACGAATACGAAATGGAAATATTAAAAGTTTGGTATACACATTCAATAAAGAGCAGTGATCGTTTAAAAAATCTATCTCTGGCGTGTCCTTTAGAAAGTAGGTCACGTAAAGTGTCAAGAGCTACGCTTCGGGCGTACCTCTTTCAGTTCTTCCGAAGTCATCATTCTTCGCATGCAAACTTTCAAAGATTTTTGAAGAATTTAGAGTACATACTTATTTGTAAAATATGTAGCCTCAAATGCGGCAGTGCATTTGGGAAAAAAATAAATACAGAAGTACATAGATACCGTAATAATTGTACAAAATTTATGTTTAAAAATTACAAAAATGACACTTATATTATTCTTTTCAGTTGAAAAACAATATTATAAAAAATATTTTGTATTTTAATTATAGCAAGAACACATAGCCTTGCTAGAGCTATAATTAAATCAGAGTGGCCTGGGCTGTAATTAAGTACTGGGGCAGTTAACCATATTTTTAAAATATAATTAAATAAAACTGACTATATAACTTCAAGTTATAAATTGTTTTAATAAATGGTTTTTTTTATTTTTTGAGATTTTTTAGCTTTACGACGCATCCCGCACATGGCGCAGCAGGGTAAGCAGAAGAAACCTGAGAACTTAGTTTTAAGTCACTCCGTTACCCACGAGGTGCGTGTTGATTGACGGAACTCAACTCAAAATGAAAATTTTAAATATTTAATTTCCTCAAGTGGGAATCGAACCCGTAACACATTTAAAGGCGTACGCTTGTGCCCCTGCGCCACGACCGCCTCAACCAAACCAAACCAAACCAAAAAGTTATATAATTCATATAGTATCTATTATTTTTCGTTTGTACACGCGAAGTAAAATTTATAGGTGCCTTTTATTTGTGTAGGCCCCATGGCGACGGTGTTGTTCGCGGGCGTCGTGGAACAGAGCTACATCCCGCACGCCATCGCGCACGCCGCGTGCCTCGCGCACCACGCGCGCCGCTGCCAGGAGTCTGTCTTCAATTCTACTAAACCACAGGTATGGGTAGTAAGAATCGCTTTTTACTATTTATTGTTCAGCAGTCCTGTTGATTTCATCTGATGAAGAAATTAAAAATATTTTTTATGACCCTTAGTTTGTTGTAACGGTATCTAGTAATTTGATATTCAAATTTGTGCTAAATGGTAACAATGACGATAATCGAATATAATTCGTATGCTGGAATGCAATATTATTCTTAGGCTATACAAAATATAAAAATAACATGTACATTAATATAGACTTTAGCAGCGATTTTAGAAGCTGTGAATTCATTTTATATCTTAGAATAGTAAAACTTTTTATCTTTTTAAAGTTACATATTTTGTGTATTTCAGTTACCTGACAATTGCCTATAGTCTTAAAAGTTTATGTTACTCTTTTTAGCTTCACGCTATATATAATAGGGTAGGCAAAGGGAACCTAGCGTAAAAACACTCATTTAAGTTTTGAACCATAGCCTGTTGAGTAAAACTCAAGGCTTGTCTTGTATGCAAATAACTCATTCCCTCGAACGCGAATTAAATCTATAACCGTCGTGTTTACAGTTAGACACTGGGCTGCTGCGCCACAATAGCTATGTAACTTTTTAATATAAACATTAAATAAAATATTTGTTTTAGAACAAAATTCCAAACTGCGTACCACCAGAAGTCAGTAGCGTAGCAGTAGCGGACGAAACAAGGAATGAGGCTTCGAGCGGGCGGCGTATCGTAGTGGCGTCAAGCGTCATGTCAGATGAACGAGTTCCGCGAAGCTCATCCGCTTCGCCTATCGCTCCTCTTATAGATGCGTGCTACCTTATATTAAGTGTTATACTCATAAGTTGGTCCGCTGCAGAATTTTGACATCATTTACATTTCTAATATATTTTGTACAGGGATCGTTCATAGATATGGCACTAATGTAAATATAATATTTAATAAATGTAAATAAATACTTATAATACATGGACTTTTATTAAAATTTTGTTTTTTTTTTTTATATTTTATTTTATTGTGTAACTTTACCGTCATTTACATATGTAGACATAGCGTGATATTGGCAATGATATGCTTTAGCTTCCCGCTATATCAGATACATAGCAGGGTACGCAGAAAAAATCTGGGAACCTAGTGTTAACGCGTTCCCCATTAAGACACTTCCGTTCTCTACTTTCTGACTATTATTGTAGGCATTACGTGCTGACTGGCGGAACTTAACGCCGCACAATACCTTGCCACAAGAGCAAAAAAATCAAAATATTAAATATTATATTCTCCCGAGTAGGAATCGAACCCAAAACCGTCGCATTGTATCCCTGCGACTTTAAAGATATAATTAAACCACTGAACTGAATAATATAATAAAATTAGTTAACGTTCAAAATAACAAACAATGGTATTTACTTTTGACCATTTTGTATAAAAATATAACGTTTAAAATATTTATTGATTGAATTTCGATATGTTGGTTGAATCGTAAATGGGAATGTACACTGCACAATTCATTATCCATGAAAAATTATTTTATTGTATGAATTGGTATTCAGTTTATAACACTTTATTTTAGTTTAAAATAATAAATTTCAAAATAGCGAACGATGTCAAAAGAAGGAAAAAAATACAAATGAAATGCGAGGCTGAAAGTTTTGCCTTTCATAATGTTTACAGAAGAAAATTTACAAGTCAGCACGTCCTGAATATTTCTATTTCTTCGTTAAAGTATAGATGCTTATTGGACGGAGTAATTAGTCACAATATGACATTATTGGTTGGTTTAACTTTAATGGTACCTACTTAGTATTATGTTTTAACTTTACACGCAGCTGTTGTAAATTAAGATATTTTACGCTGCATACTTCATAAACATAGTTCAAGTAATGGTTTACAACATTTTGACAAAATCTTATTTTTTTTTATACACGCTTTCCTTATCGAGACGTTATTGGCTTTATCATCTTTTAAGACTTTAATTATCTTTAGTTTTTGACATTTTCGAGAATAGTATATTAAATCGGACTATAAGTAATTAAATTACACAATTGAGCTTTTTGGTTCGAAAAAAATATTTTTATGTTTGATAATCCATTTATTGCGGAAGGCTATACTTAAACTTATAATACAAGACAATTTATTGTTTCGGTGTAACACAGTAGGTTACAGAGTTACATCGGGCATATTGAATATGTATCATAAATTATTCCTTATTTCTGTTTAACCATGCGAACGAAGCCGTGGGTAAAAGCAAGTTTTCTATATTATTTTTGTTACAATTATCCATTATTTACATGGGCATACTGCATTCTTGCTAAAATTGCAAGAATGCAAAAATGTAATACATATGTATACTTACGTGCGCAGAAATATATCGTTAATTAATATCCATATGTATATAATATATTGAATTTCTGCATATAACAGCTGCCCAGTAACAAATTGCGGTCCATTTTCAGATCGCAAAGTAAATTGATATTGGTGTTGTATTTGGTCATATGAATTTCTCAATGTAATTGTGTATAAAGTCCTTGGTAAAAGCTAAATGGGAATGGTACTTGTAGTGTTATTAACACATTTGTGTTATATATGTATTAAGTTAATACATAATATAGTAGTAGTGAGGCCGGTCGTGGCGCAGCGGCACGAGGTGTGACTGCAAAACCGACTGGTTGTGGGTTCGATCCCCACTCGAGGAGATGAAATATTTACTTAAATTTATATTTCTATTTCTTCGCTCTGGTGTCGAGGTTAAGCGCGGCGTTGAGTTCTGCCACTCAACACGCAATGCCTCCAGAATTCGGCAGAAAGTGGGGAACGGAGTGTCTTAACACTAGGTTCCCTCTGCCTACCCTGCTGTGTGCGGGATACAGCGTGAAGCTAATTTAATTTAATTTAATTTTTAATAATATAGTATGTCAAATCAAAATAAGCATAGGGTAGGCAGTGGGAAGCTGGGAACCTACTGTTAAGACAGTCCGTTCTCATTAAGACTCAGAGCCTCAAAAAGCAGCAATAAGCCCCAAAACTTCCGTTCCCATTTACCGCTGAAATTCAAAGTCGCGCTTTGAGCGTGTTACTAGAGTGAGGAAATGAAAATAATAAATATTTAATTCCCCCAAATGGTAATCGAACCCAAAACCGTTTCGTTTACAATCACACATTTGTGCCCCTGCGCCACGACTAGCCTCAATTAGTATTTTATTTATATTTTAAATTATTAAATACTATTATCCACAGCTGTGAACCAAAACAGAAACATGGCATTATAAATTTTCGCTAGCAAGCTTTGCAGGTAGCGCTTTTAGCTATAATATATATATAGTACGTGGGTATATTGAACTTTGTTTTATGGGGGTATAATGGGCCCAAGTTCGTAGCCATAATCTCACTCAAATAGGTATTTATGTGAGTGAAGATCCCTTTCATATCGCTAATTCCATACATCTCCCTCAATTGTGGTTATTAGACAATATAATTCCTATTCAATAACTTCAATGGAAATATTTCTGTTTAATTGAGTGTTTGTATTGATTTAAAATGTAGTTTAATGTGTGTTTCTTTGAAAAAAAATTAAAGAATTTTTCATTTCAGAATTTTATTAAAAACGATATAAAATCAAATAAAAATTTATATTTTTCAAAAAAATACACGATTATTGTACATATTTTTGTATAAAAACTGCAATATCATTAAGGAAGTAGCAAATAAAATCTGCACGTCGTCTCACAAAATCAAAAATCTCAGGATAGTTAATTTCTTCAGCGACATCATAAGAAGCAACCTTCAGGAACCCTTTTGAGGCCTTATCTTTTTGTATCTAATGTATACCAGTGCCTTGACAAAGATTAATAGAGTCAGCTTGGAATCTTGCTTAAGAAAGAGATAGAAGGTTCTTTTAAAAATAATTTACTATGCGGCTTTTATGTTCCTTATCTTCACATTTTTTATTCAGTGACGACTTTAGGTTCTCTTCTCTGCGTTCCATAACCTACTTATTTGCAGTTACCACATAATTCACTGGAGACAAAGGAAGCCTAGTGACATAGGCTTAAGATATATTGTTTATTTATACAATGAGTGAAAATATTAATTAGGTTAATATTTTTCAGATAAGTTGTTTCAATAAAATTAAAGAGACCAAGCATGAGAAAAACAATGCATATCAACTTATATAACCCGTGCACTAGCAGGAAAATACACCAATATACATGGAACAGTTATGATTATTTTTTTATTTCAATGTTAAAATATAAAGTTTAGTTTTTGTTTTAATATTTTTTTAAAATAATGAACACATGGCAAATTAATTTTACAATCAGGATTTATAAAGACTAAGATCAGATCAGTTAAGATTTGTAACATTTTATTTGCAAAGACGAAACCAAAACAAGTAATAAGTGAATCAATGGAAAATAGACATGACATTGACACTTGACCAAAAATTATTGAAATTTTAATTAACATCACATATCCAACAATTTGTGAGAAAGGCAAAAGTAACATAAGTCTTCACTGAATTCTCTATTTTTCGTCTATATTTAAACTTTGTTAATTAGATAAAATGTTTTTTTAATAAGAACATTAAGAAGTCATTTTAATTTAAAAACATACCTATGGCTTAATATAATAAACTAAAAAATGTAAAAACATAATATAATAAAAAAATATAACAATAAAACTCACATTTATCTTATGAACTCCTCCAATGTATTTCTTCACCAGTGGTACTATATCTAGCCTCGATGCCGTTTCGGGAATAAGCTCTCCAATACGATGTGTACCGCTTTTATACATTATTTATTTATTAACTACCCTCTTTATTTTTCCAAGACCAACACTGGTCGATTTTATACCATTATTTATTTATCAACAACCCTCTTTTTTTCAAAACCTAACACTCGACCATCCTGACTTCGTGCATGTCCTCATGCACGTAGTTAAACCTAACACTCGGCATGGAGGCTAGATTTACAATAATTATTTATAACTATTTAATACATGTGTTTACAAAAAGACTTTGAATCAATTATCATTTATAAATGTTCCAATAATGAACTCATCCATTCTCATCATTTTACTCAAAAATCCATACGATTGTGAACCCATCAATTCTCACGATCGTCATTTGTTACTCTATCAATTGTTACAATCAAAACTTATTCATCATAGTTACATTGTTACAATCAAAACTTATTCATCATATATTCAAAACTTATTCATCATATAATTAAAACTTATTTATCATAGTTACAATCAAAACTTATTCGTCACTTGTAACTCCATCAATTGTTACAATCAAAACTTATTACGATCGTCATTTGTAACTCCATCAATTGTTACAATCAAAACTTATTCGTCACTTTTAACTCCATCAATTGTTACAATCAAAACTTATTACGATCGTCATTTGTAAATCCATCAATTGTTACAATCAAAACTTATTTATCATATAATCAAAACTTATTCATCATAGTTACAATCAAAACTTATTCGTCACTTTTAACTCCATCAATTGTTACAATCAAAACTTATTACGATCGTCATTTGTAAATCCATCAATTGTTACAATCAAAACTTATTCATCATATAATCAAAACTTATTCATCATAGTTACAATCAAAACTTATTCGTCATTTGTAACTCCATCAATTGTTACAATCAAAACTTATTCTTATGTTTTAGTGATATTCACACCCATCCATTCTCATAATCACGTATATCAGTAACATCACCTTATTTTATAATGGTTATAAAAAAATATTTAATACATTTACGCTTACTTATACATAAACTTTGAATCAATTATAATTATAACAGTAACATCAACTTATTTTATAATGGTTACAAATATAAAAAAAATATTTAATATATTTACACTTACTTATTCATAAACTTTGAATCAATTATAATTATAACAGTAACAACTTATTTTATAATGGTTACAAATATAAAAAAAAATATTTAATACATTTACACTTACTTATACATAAACTTTGAATCAATTATAATTATAACAGTAACAACTTATTTTATAATGGTTACAAATATAAAAAAAAATATTTAATATATTTACACTTACTTATTCATAAACTTTGAATCAATTATAATTATTATAAATTAAGCACTTATTCACTAATGCATTTTCACAATATATTAACTTTTAAAACAATTACTTAATACAATTATCTCAATATTAACATTAAATGTTTATGAAACGTGACCATGTCGTCATATATTTATTACTTACAACTATCAATAGTATAATTTTAATAATTTAATCAAATAAAATTAACACTAGTCTTTCTAATTGATCAGTTTAGTGATTTACTTTTAATAGTATTTATTAATTATTTATCAAAATTAGTTATCACTGCCATTGTCAGTCTGTTTTGCTACTATTAATTTCCTGAGTCAGTCTGTTATGACTAAAGAGGGCGCTTTTTGAATCCGACAGAATAACAAATTTCTTATTGGAAGAAGATAAAAATCAACGATAATGCCTCAAGGATAGCAATCATTTCAATGTGCATAATCGAAATATTTAAATCAATTCAAAATTTTAAGGTAATCTTAGCTAGAGGGTCAAAAACCACCGCTTCTGATCGATATTCATTTTTAGAACCATCTGTATATCATTGATAAAAGAAAATATATTTATTATAAAAACAAAAAAAATATAAAAAAATTTTGACAATTATTTAAAATTTCAAAGTAGCTCCATAATGATTTTGATCCAGTCACACCCTCAACTAAGTCTAATGAAATAGTTTTCTGTGAACGTATACTTAACATCTAATTCTTCACTCTTTTTTTAAGAAATTGTTTCAAGTGGTCAATACAGTAGAATAGAAATTGGATATAAACAGCTTTATATATAATATGGTGCATATTCTCTGTACTCTGTACAAGCTAGAACTCTTTATAAATATCGCCATTTTAAGGAATTAGTATAGATTACGTGCTACCCACCGCAATTTATTGTGATTACCATTTAAATACTTATATCACTATATATAATAAGACAGTAAAAATATTTTGTCTATATATTTAGTAATTTTGACCGAAATGTATAGAGGGACATTTAAAAAGAATAATAGAAAGCAAAATTTTTTTGAATTTCTTGTCTGTCTTTCTGTCGATATATTTATGTCCACAATTTTTCTCTGAAAGTACTGAACCGATTTACCTAAAAGTTTCACCAATTGCTTTGTTTTAACTCAACTTAACTAGTAAAGTTTAGTTTAGTCATTTGAATGAACTCATGGCATTAGTTTGCCTGCAAACTAACGTTCGCAATAGCAATATAGCAATCGCGCTGGTAAGATTCCTGCCTAAAAAAAAAAAAATGACATTCGAAACGTCTTGATTGTACGACTGTCGATAAAAATAAATAAATTTGAAGCACTATTATACAATATTTTATACAATAAAGTAAACAAAATTGAATTGTTAGTGGAGAATACGTTCATAAATCATAACAGTTAAATTGAAATCGTAATTAATTCAACACAGAGATAAAGAATGACTTGATCTTCAAAAAGATATCAAGCAAATACATATATTTTTTTTTGGTTCGTTCGTTCGTTTGAAATAAATCTATATAAAAATGCCTAAAAACATCCCTTCTACGTGTACTCTGTAATAACTACAAAGAATATTATGAATCCTTACCCAAATTAATAATTTTACATTTAAGGCAGTTTCTGAAGCAGTACATTAAATTATTAAGTGACATCAGCACATTTAACAGAGCTTTAAAGACATAATATAGGTAAAAAGAACGTAATGTTACAAAAATATATACATATAATAAATCATTACCTTTATGTATATTTTATGAATATCAACTATCAGCATTGGTCATATTTTTTAGTACGAAACAATCAAAAATTCTTATAGAAGTTATAATGTCGTAAAAAAAACATTAGAATATTACAGATTAAAGCTTTTGTACAATTTAGTCCATTATTAAATAAGTCAGTTATAAGTATGTCACAGATTCTGTTAGGGTCACAGTCGCCTTAAAAGGCTGTAACCAATTGTCTTTATTTGCTATCATAATTTTAGGATATTGATTCGAAACTATTTACTTTCGTTATTAATTTTTGTTTCGTAAATGTTGAGCGTAAAAAAAAATATACAAACTTATTATTTTTATAAACACGTCCATGAAGATAAACCTTGAATTTTTCTAATGAACATTAATTTTCTTGAACTGTTCCCTTTCTATATAAGATCTATTTAAATTTTTGTTACGTTTGTACACCCTAATTCTTTTATAGTAGAGGTAAAATAACGACTATACTAGTACTTAGAAAAATATTAAACAACCACCATTTCTGCATTTTCATTTATTGTCTTTATTCGTTTAAGGTGAAATTGCTAAAATTAAAGAAAAGCTAGATAGCTTAATATATTCTCTCATAGAACACTAATGTCACGTGCGGAGATTTAGAAATATCGACAATGTTATTTTGAATTTAGTATACACAACCGACTACACTTATTTGATGTCCAGATTTCCCTATTACATGATCTTCACTACTCGCAAAGTAATTGAAGCGTATGTAAAGACAGAAGCTCATTAGTAGTGTCATAAATCTTAGTAAACCAAGTACTACCACTACTAACTATTAACTAAGAAGTTCTTTAGCACTCTCATATACTTCGACATTAGCACTGGCAAATCTAAATATTCGTCTATAACCTAATCACAAATATCTCGTCGACTACGTCAATAATTAATGAGATTTGAATTTGATGCAGAACCCCCTAAATAAAATGTCTATACTACCGAAGTCTACAAAATTTTTACCAGCCCGTTATTTATTAATGAATTTAGATTGAATGCTAGAGTTAGGTATAAAATTATTTTGATATAGGTATTTATTAGTGTTGGAAGGTTTATTTTCAGTTGTTTAACTTATATAATTACAAATTTTGCATTAAATAAGCGATTTCTTATATTTGAGAAACGAATAACTCGTTCTGTTTATAGTTTAAACAGAATGTATTATTTTGTAGCAAGCTAGAATTATCAATGCTTCTTTGAGATTTTAATCGTAAACTTTAGAAACTGTATACGTAACTATGCATGTTCAAAATAGAATGATGAATTATTCGTTAAAAAAAATAATTGTTTGTTTCGTCTTTACAAGTCATAAGATATTGCAATAATTGGTCAGGCTCAGAATATCTCAACGCGTTCGCACTAGATCTTGTAGTTTTGTCATTTAAATCATATATTCAACAGTTAATCTCTTTTTTTCCATTCTTTTTCTCATAATAATATACTTCTAGGGACTCATTATGTTTAAATTTCATTTAAAAATATCTTGTATCCCTTATCATAATTTTATAACTATTCAGATGGAAATGTACTCAAATTTAACATTCATAAACCGTTCTGATACAATATTTTTGGTTACTAGATAGTGTAGTTGCTAAGCTTACTGACAAAAAATTCAAAATTTGTAAAATATTTTTAGAAGTGAATGTTATACTTTCTGACCTTTTACCTTTTCACTTCGATGGATCCCCACGATCTCTTTTACGATAATTGCTGCTTCGGTGGCGGCCCGCGCCTTCGGTGGCGGACTTGGCAACGCACGTTGGCTTGCGACCGGCCGCAACAGTTCCCTGCCGCGACAGCACCCGGCCGCGACAGCTCCCGACGGCGACAGCTCCCGGCCGCGACAGCTCCCGGCCGCGACAGCTCACGGCCACGACAGCTCACGGCCACGACAGCTCACGGCCACGACAGCTCACGGCCACGACAGCTCACGGCCACGACAGCTCACGGCCACGACAGCTCCCGATGGCGACAGCTCCCGATGGCGACAGCTCCCGGCCGCGACAGCTCACGGCCACGACAGCTCCCGACGGTGACAGCATCCGGCTGCGAAAGCTCCCGGCCGCGACAGCTCCCGGCGGCGACAGCACCAGACGGCGACAGCACCAGACGGCGACAGCACCAGACGGCGACAGCATCCGGCTGCTCCAGCTCCCGGCGGTGACAGCACCCGACGGCGACAGCATCCGGCTGCGGCCGCCACAGCACCCGGCCGCAACAGCATACGGCTACGACAGCACCCGGCGGAGACAGCTCACGGCGTTCCGGTGACATCAGACATCGATCTCGTTGCGTTTTGACCATAAATACAAAATAACACGTATCAGTGAAATATTGAATATTAGTTTTGAAATGCTTTAATGTTGGGTAGACTACACAAAAAATAAATACCGCCATGATAAATGAATTTATCAAATTGGCAAATCGATATAATTTTTACTCGAGGGTACATTAAAATAGATTTATTCAAATCATTTAATATTTTAATATTTTAGATTAGTAATATATATCCGCAGGTATTTCAACAAAATTGGACATATAAAAAAATTACGCGATATTTACAAAACAATCTCTGCCTAACCTGCGTTACACGGTCAGAGAGTAGCCCTAACCACGCGTCTCACAGGCTAAGTTACTTTGAAATTGCTTGGCAAATTGTTTATTCTTTTATTAAAACAATATATCAATATATAATCATTCTACGTGTCACATTGTCAGAGAGTGGCCCTGACCAAACGTTTCACGAATCATGATTACATTTGCAGCAAATATAAAATGCAAGTAAAACTCAAAGAATAGAAAAAAAATATGCAAATATTTTTACAGAGTTACATATCCCACTTCTGAAATATAATAAAAAAATATAACAATAAAACTCACATTTATCTTATGAACTCCTCCAATGTATTTCTTCACCAGTGGTACTATATCTAGCCTCGATGCCGTTTCGGGAATAAGCTCTCCAATACGATGTGTACCGCTTTTATACATTATTTATTTATTAACTACCCTCTTTATTTTTCCAAGACCAACACTGGTCGATTTTATACCATTATTTATTTATCAACAACCCTCTTTTTTTCAAAACCTAACAATATGTAAAAATATGACTATCTTTCTCTTCTCTCTCTGGCTTAAGTTCACACTATCAATATTACATGCACTATCTTTTGATAGTTATGCGTAATTTTAACGCTTATTTTTTATTTTGCCATAGATCGGGACTAATAATAATAAAAAGTGTAAACAATTAATTTCAATTTATTTATTTTTAGAGAAAAAATGTAAATTTGAACCTCTTCTACAAACTAAGACAAACTTGAACGTGAACAATAGTTTTTTCTTTATAAAAGGTTTTTTTTAATAATTACAATTTTGTATTATAAAATGAATATTGAATGTAGTACATACATGAGAAACATTAAAGTTAGCCAGAAACAGCTTTCAATCTTATGCTGTCCACAAATTACGTTTTTGTATTTTTTAATCAGCTTCACAATGTAACCCGCAAACAGCAAGGTAGGTAGGTAGAGGGAATCTAGTGTTAAGACACACCGTTTCCCACTTTCCACCGAGTTCTGGAAGCGTTGCGTGTTGAGTGGCGGAACTCAACACCGCGCTTTGCCTCGACACCAGAGCGAAGAAATGAAGATATCACTTTCCCATTATTTTATAGAGGCAATAAATACAATGAGTATTTTTTCACTACTGGCTTTACATTATTGTCTTCTGAACAATACTTCTCTTCTACAATGTTTTTGACTTTGCTTCAAATATTCTGTAAATAATAAAAACATTTATACGGGCAATATTTATAATTTGAGGCCGGTCGTGGTGCAGGGGCACAAAGTGTGACTGTAAAACCGACTGGTTGTGGGTTCGATCCCCACTCGAGGAGATGAAATATATACTTAAATTTATATTTCCATTTCTTAGCTCTGGTGTCGAGACAAAGAGCAGTGTTGACTATCTTTCTAGGGTTAAAGGAGACGAAAACGATTGCATACATTTTTGGCCCCAGAATGTAAAGAGATGAAAATGATATGAATTAATAAATTCAGGATATCATTCTTCCCTGAATTGGTAAAAGTGAGGTTAAGTTCACAGTAGAATCAACCTTTATATAATAGGTGATTACAAAGAAAAAAATCTGTGAAAAAAGCAGCAGTCGATGAAAATATCAAACAAACGGAAAAGCACTCAAAACGCATCGAAATGAACGAATGAAGCGAAAATATAAAAATCATTAGATAACATGACAATTTAAATCTATCATTTAAATGTAAACATCTATCATTTAAAAAATGATTGCTTTTAATCGATTCAAATGGATTTCTTATCATTTTTTTCCAGTAATTAATTGATATTTCCTTTATTTATACTGTAATTATATGCACTAATAAGGGCGTTAAAATACTCAGACTTAATTAAAATTAACAAATATTTTATTTTCGTAGTACTATAATCAATTAAGTATTTAAAACTAGTTTTCCTATTCATTCCGCTTCCTAAATTGTGCAATTGAGCTGATTTATCCTAAAGTTGAAAAAAATACAATTTTTAGACCATTTCTCAACTTTTTACATTTGGGCTCTAGATTTTCCGTCTTCTTTCTAGCCATAATACTAAAAGAGCTATATAACATGTAAGTATATGTATTTATATTACAAAATTATATTGTCGGTCGAAGTCCAGCTGTCCACACTTAGTTTTTGCGGACCCACAAACTGAGGAAGGGCGTCGTTTGCGGTCATCGCGGATGAAGGGTCGAGAGTTTCCACCGCAAAACAGTGTAGCTTCCAAGAAGTTTGCGAACTGTCTTACAAAGTAATATATGCACGACATGTACGTATGTGGAAGCTTTAGGGTTAAGTAATTTACGGCGATAATTTATCCTTTCTTACTGAAAATTTTAAAGTATTCATTTAAAAAAACTTTTATTTCAATAGTTACATAAGCAAATGAATGTAATTAATATCGTGGCTACCTAATACCTAAAATTTATTTTTTTTTAAAAAGGAATAGAACGGAACTCTTATAGGATCACTTTATTGTCCTTCTGTCAAGAGCATTATCTCGAAAACGTGTAGATGTATTAATCTGTAATTCAGGTCTACGGTCCCATGGAGAAAAATCAGGCTTCTAAGTCAACCCAATCAATAGATACGAATGTTTATGTATCGTTTATGCTGCATTTTGAATAAAATTCGCCGCTTTATTAAAACCTAGGTTACTTCCTGTGTACCTACAATTATAACATTTGGCAAAATGTGAGCACTTGCAATACAATTAAAGAAAAAAATCGAAAAGTGAAAATTCATAGATATTTCATAGAAAAAATATTACAAACTTATAAAAGGTAGTTCTTTCCATACAAAATAAGTGCACACTTTCCTAAACTTAAGTTTGTCAACTTTTATACTTTGTACTTGTTCCGTTGAATTACAATCCTGAAATTGGTTCGGAACTCTCGGTATGCGAGTCCGATTCGCATTTGACGGGTTTTTTAAAACTTGATAAGTTTAGAAATAGAATGATGAAGTATTATATTTCATCTCAACTCAAGCTGCCATTTGCAGAAAGAAAACCTTTACTCAAAATAAATAAATAATATTCTTTACTTATATACACACTAACAAATTTATTCAATATGAAATGAAAAGTCTTACAATAGAGCCGATTGTATTTTGACACAGAATAGAAATTACAAAAATAAATAAAGCTAATTTTTATGTAAATTTATTTATTGGAGAGTTAAGCAAACAAATAAATTCCACTGGCCTTTTCATTTCACGTTATGTAAAGTTTCGACACAACGGTTTACACTTGTGATTATTTAAGACTTACGCAAATAATACAAAAAAATATTTTAACTTACAACTAAATAAAGAAATAATGGATATATAAAATTAGGCTATCTCTAAATTAAATCAATAGTAATACTTTAAATCTTTACGGTTACTTACTCAATTTAACTTTAGTTAAATTATAAATATGAAATTTTGTGTAAGTATATGTCATTTATCTAGGATACTGACATCAATCAACAAGCACCTTCCATGAAAATTAACGCTAATACGCTAATACGCTTAATCACTTAACAATTATTTTAAGTGATTGGGTTTTTGTTAAGTGAAGTAATAAGTGTTAGCATACTCGAGTAAAAGAGGGTAGATTTAGGTGGAAAATAACTATAAAAGCAGTGGAATTGTGTCAATCGGGGGCACTCGCTTGTAAGTGACGGCCCCTGTTGGAAGGAAACTAGTGTGAAGTATTGTTAGTAGGTGATACATATCACTTATTGCAATTACATAGTATCTCTTTCAAAATAGTTTAGAATCATATAGACGATGTGTGTTTTTAACGTGTTTCTTTAAAAACGTTACCCGCTTCCGATTTTTAACATAAGTGTACCTATTTTAATATCTTTAAAATAACTACCATTTTTTATTGCTGGGAAATGCATTTATTCAGATGCAGACTTCAACCGGATCAGCCAATCTAAAATCAAAAAGAAAAACCAAAGCCAGCCGGACCAAACTTTCATCAAACTACCCTGGAAGTATATATACCTATATAAAATTAAAAAAAAAAAAAATTAGCTTCACGCTATATCCCGCACACAGCAGGGTAGGCAGAGGGAACCTAGTGTTAAGACACTCCATTCCCCACTTTCTGCCGGAGTCTGGAGGCATTGCGTGTTGAGTGGCAGAACTCAACGCCGCGCTTAACCTCGACACCAGAGCGAAGAAATGGAAATATAAATTTAAGTAAATATTTCATCTCCTCGAGTGGGGATCGAACCCACAACCAGTCGGTTTTGCAGTCACACCTCGTGCCGCTGCGCCACGACCGGCCTCACCTATATACTATATACTTTCCAATAAAAAAAGAATCATCGAAATCGGCTAGCGTGTTATTGAGTTATTCGTCCATTTGTCGCGCTTATACTTAATGCAAATTTGTTGTAACTTAATTATGTGATTTTCTCATCACATATTATAGATATCGTCGTTGACGATCGTATAATTTAGATTTTAGTTGTAAATGAGGGAACCAAATTAATAGGGTACTTCCAGTTAACCTAGAATTATGAAATTTACGTACGTACGTACGTACGTACGTAATAACGAGGGTAATGTGTTTTATTGGAATATGTATCTTTGATTCCGCGCCGATGTGTATCAAACATAATATGTTTTATCTCATTTGATCTAATAGGTAAATATGGCGGAAAGTCGATTAAAAAAAACTGGACAAGAGTCGGGCTGTCCCATCGAGGATACCGTAAAAAATGAAGGTTTTGAGCTTTTTTTTTTAAATTCAGGCTTAGCTTAGCCAGAGCTCTGTCATCTGATACCTCACTTGAACAATTGGCTTTAATACCAAATTTTGCCCACTTTTTAAGGTTTTTTATTTTTTAGGATTTAACTACAAATGTATTAAGTTTTTTTCTCTATTTTTTTTTGTTCTGAACTAGTACTACTTATAATTTTTTTTGAACTAGTACTACCTGTAGATGATAGGTACGTACGTACCTACGTACGTACGTACGTACGTAAATTTCATAATTCTAGGTTAACTGGAAGTACCCTATTAATTTGGTTTCCTTTATAGTGTTGAAATACGCGTTTTTTTGTTATTTATGGCCATTATTTTAACCACAAATGTCTATACATTTTTTCCTGAACTAGTACTACCTAATTGTGATTCCCTTGATGTAGTCGAAATATGCGTATTTTGTGATATAAACGGACATATATTTTTTTTATTAAATGTAGTTTTTTTTTCAGGAAATCATCATCATCATAGATTTGAGTGTATTGTTTAAATTTCAACACAATATCTCCAAGCGTTCCAGAAGACAGACGGACGGACAGCAAAGTTATTTATAAGGGTTCCTTTTTTCCTTAAAAGGTACCGAACCCCAAAAATATAAATGTTCCTAAAGTCATTTGTAATAAAATGTAAGAAATTCAAACGTAAAGATAATACCCAAAAATATACATCAATGGAATCTTACAAACCTTAATATCATTTATTATATTGTCAATTGACATTTAGGTTATAATAAATCTAGAGTTTCAACGTTAGACGTTTCAAGAAATGTCTTTTACATTCATCTTATTTTCGGCTTAATTTGTTAACAATTTCATTTTGGAGTAATTGGTCCATTAAATAGCCATGGCATCCATCAGCTGAAGTTTATTTAAATGATTAAAAGCGTTTCCCAAAATTTAAAATTTACTGAAAGGCTACCGTCAAACATCTTTAGGTTTATTAAGAAAGTAATCAGCGTTAAGAGAGGTTTAACGAAACAAATCTAAAGTTCTTTGAAATCAGTTGGGAGAAGCTGAAGGGTTGTTTTGTTGAGATATTTGCCGATAAATGGAAATAAAAACGCAAATGCATGTTATTGAAAGGAGAGCGTGCTACAGATTGATTGAATACTTATTACTACGAAGACAAGCATTCTGAAAGATTTTTTTCCTTTCAGAAAATCCATAGTAATAGAATGTGCTGTAGCAATTTAAAAATATTAAAAATATACAAACACATATTTAATAACATTAAAATAAATCAGATTTTTGAAACAGTTAATAATAGCAAATAGTTACCAATAAAAGGAGAGAAAAATACATACAAATTAAGCAAGACACGGTGCATCAATATCGCTTCAGCGAACTTAGAGCGAATCGTTGTAACAAATTACTCAAGGGATTTAATTTGAATAGAAATATTTAAAGCGTGGAATTCTAAAACATAAAATAATAATAGTTACAAATGAATCAATTCTTTCGCTTCAATATTGTTTACTGTGAAGCAGCGATCCAAACTTTAATATTATTCGTAGAATCTAGTATTTACGTAATTAATTTTATTTTATTACTAATAAAATTTTGGAGATATATTAAATATGTAGAACTTTTTTTTTGATAAAGTTGTTGTGTATCTCTATTTATATATATATATATATATATACACAACACACACAACACCTTTATCAAAAAAAAAGTTCTACATATTTAATATATCTTATTTAAGGACTACATTAAATATTTAAAGTAGTCCTTAAATAAAATATCATTACATCTCTGAATTAAACAGCACATGGAGTGTTTCCTGCATTTTGCTTTCATGAGGGTTAAAAATTTAATTTAGACATGTCACAAATACAGCCACTTCCCCTATTACGCTCTGTCTGTTTTGTAAAAACCGGGAAAACCTCTACCAAAATGTTTTATTTTGTAGACATTATTTTATTCATGTTTAAAATGATTTACGAATGTATACGATTTTATACATTTTGAAGTATAATTAAATATATACCTACCTAAACCTACCTAAAATTTTATTTAGCGCATTACGATTTGGCTACATATAATGAATTAATCTATAGCTTAGACTCAATAGACTCAATATATAGCTTTCAGATGTCTAATTAAAATTAATCAGAGATCACCCAACTGATCGATATACTGATTAGTTACATATGTTATATGTAATTATGGTTACATTTAATTATAATTAAAGACTCTAGCAATTTTAATTATTATTTTACATACTATTAAAAAGAAAAAGAAAGACTAAAAAAAGAACTAGGACAGACTAATGGTACGTTCACAAAACAAAACTTGAATAAAGACACAGACATACAACTTGGTTCTGGCGGTGAGAAAAAGCGCGGTGTTGAGTTTCGCCAGTTAAAACACAATGCCTTTAGAATTCAGTGGCAAGTAGGGAAAAACTTTAGTTTTTTAATGGGAACAGAGTGTCATAACACTAGATGCTCAGGTTTCCCCAGCCTACTCTGCTCATTGCGGGATCTTCTTTCTCTTCGCTTTAATCCTGGTATTTGCCAAGGTCTGCTAAGTGCTCACTTTTTTATTTTAAGCGGGCTGTATTGCTGATTTTTCCTGTTAACGCAGTAGTCACTAACGGCGCCAAGCGCGAATACAAATACGAGCACGTGCACAAGTGTCTGTTTACATGCTTGTGCCCGTGCTCGTTGAAAGTCGTATTGAACGCGAGCGTCTGAACGCGACATAACATGTTATTCAACTTATTATCCAGCATGCTTTAGATAAATGTCATATTGTTTAAAGCATTCGCTTTGTCACTTAATGCCTGCTCGGTTCGGATCCAGTTGTTGGCTATTCACAAGGGATATAGAAACGATAGCGACTTTAAGACCTTTGTTATGAAAATAGCGAAGTTCTGAATACAAAGAATTTCAACAAATTGGAATAATAAATATCTTCGATGTTCAAGGAAATCTTACTTGAGATGTTGCTCTGCTTAAATCTAATAGCTTAAAGTATTGTAGTATATCAGGCTACGGCAGCCAGATAGCCTTTAACAAAGTTAAAATTTATATGTCTTATAAAAGTAAAATTAAAATTAAATTAGCTTCACGCTGTATCCCGCACACAGCAGGGTAGGCAGAGGGAACCTAGTGTTAAGACACTCCGTTCCCCACTTTCTGCCGAATTCTGGAGGCATTGCGTGTTGAGTGGCAGAACTCAACGCCGCGCTTAACCTCGACACCAGAGCGAAGAAATGGAAATATAAATTTAAGTAAATATTTCATCTCCTCGAGTCGGGATCGAACCCACAACCAGTCGGTTTTGCAGTCACACCTCGTGCCGCTGCGCCACGACCGGCCTCAAAATATAATAACTCTTATAAAAGTAACTAGTATGAAAATGTAAATGTAATGTAATTTTTCGTAAGCAAAACCATATTTTTTATACATACAAAAGTAAATTAATCTAACCTCCTGAATTGTTTGTTTTTGAAACTTTATCCTAAACACATAATCGATTATCGAAACTTCGAGTAGAGCTTAGATTGGAACAATGATATGCAATAAAATACGAGTGTATAGGGGAAAATAAGAAAATTACCGAAATTACGAAGTTAAAGATAAATATTACAAAAGTTTTTAGCTTTATTACTTTGCACGGTGTATTTTTTTTATATACAAGAGCTTTGTTTAATATGTCAATTAATATGTGTTATTAGTTTTTGTACGTCACATAGTCATCTTTTTAAGGTCTCGTGCCTCAAACATGAAAAAAACGGAACTTTTATAGAATCATACCTGTATGTTATACGCCTGCCTATATGTTTGACTGTTCGTTAAATTGCCCCTGCATCAGGACTTGCTTCAAGTTTTTGTTGTACATAACACAAACAAATGAATAAATCTAAAAAATGTACTGATAACCTATAAAGATCATAGAAAAAATAATTCAAACTAATATTTCTAGTTAAATTTATACAAAATGAGTGCATATTAAAGTTGTTGGCGAGACTGACTGATGTGGCACGTACCTTCTAGCCTAGTTGCAAAATACTAAACCTCTTTTTAAAAAGCGTAAAAATTAAAAAGAAGAACAGAAAGACAATAATACCATTATAATTAAGTTTGAACAGAAACAATCTGAATAACTTACTTTTCCTTTTTATTTGAGATGTAAAAATGTAACGCTCTCGTAATAACTTAAGTGTCCTGTATTAGAGCAACCAAGAAAATTTCAATTAAAATGACTACAATAACTGCAGGAATAACAAATAAAAGTCCTGGAGTGAACTTGTCTTATATATTTTTAAGCCTACTTTAGTATAGTACGGTCACCAATGAATTCTTTAAGTACAGATTATATAAATGAGCATTCGAGTGTCTATTGTTAAGTGTAGAAAACTAAAAGGTTTCAGTCGTTTAAAATGTCAGAGCACTTGGGCCTGCCATCTGCATTGTGTCCTATAAAACCTCTAACGTCGGCAGTCCGAACAAAGGATGCAATTTTCGGTCGACAGATCTTTTACATAATATTACAAATATTTGATTAAAAGTTATTGCAGTAGAAAGTTAGCTATTTTCTATGTTAAAATTATGTGAAACGTCTATTTATTGGGAATTTGCTATATTCGATAACTTAAAGTCAAAAGACTTAAAGTCTAAGATTCTCCCGCAAAATAGAACATTTATTTATCATAAATTACTATGGGAGCCAATGTTTGTTTTCGTTTAATCAAAAAGTACCTAATTTATAAATAGACGTCTGAAATATGACGATTTTCGGCTTATTAGAAAATTAATTACTGTGTTACCAAATAAAGATGAAACCTTTTGAAAGGGACTGAGCATTTCAATTTCATAGTCAATAGCGTTTCTGCCGAACTGATACTGCATTAAATTGAATACTGCCGAAAATAATTAGAGCGACTCTATAGTTCATTGTAACTTTATATTTTATAAGTAAATGTAAAAGTGAATTTTGAATTGTAAAGTGAGTTCCTTATTTATTTATTAGCGGCCACGGTGGCGAAATTTTACATAGTGCGACTGGTAAAAAACGTGATGCTTGTTTTCTTTCTATTTCTATTCAGCTAGCAGTCGTGGTGCAGCGGCACAAAGTGTGACTGTAAAACCGACTGGTTGTGAGTTCGATCCCCACTCGAGGATATTAAATATTTACTTAAATTTATATTTCCATTTCTTCACTCTGGCGCAAAGCGCAGCGTTGAGTTCTGCCACTTAACACGCAGTGCCTCCAGAATTCGGCAGAAAGTGGGGAACGGAGTTTCTTTACACTAAGTTTCCTCTGCTTACCCTGCTGTGTGCGGGATACAGCGTGAAGCTGATTTATTTAGCAAGGTCTCGAGCGAAAATTTTAAGACTGTCTCGTTTATATCCAACACTTTGCTATGGAGGATAAATGTGTAAAACTGAAAAAATGTATTATAGTAAAATAAATTTTAATTTATCATTATTTTTACATAGTAACATCATAATGTTATAGCTACTATACATATAATTATTTTGTGTACATTTTTTATAAACTTTTTCATAAAAGTTTTATATTGACTCTTAAACTGACTTCAAAAATAATGTGATATGTAAATATGAAGGAATTTGGCCTCACCAATCTAAACCTTTTATTAACATACAAATCCAAATTAATTCAAAACACAATTCAGAATTCGACGGAAAGATTCTTTAATTTGCAGCTTTCGAGATTCTATTTGTTCGTATTCCGAGGTTGAGTACAAAAATAAAATGAGGTTGTGACGCCATTTTGTTGATTACACTCCCTGAAGAGAAAATTATATAATAATATATTACCCCTGTGTTATTAAAGAGACTTATTGTTTAAATAAAGTTACGTTTGTGTATTATTCATCATAGTATGTGTTTTATGGTTCTGTACCACAAAACGAAGAAAATGGAACCTTTATATTTATATTTATTTATTTAAATTAATATGTGTCCAGAGGACAGTTGTGACGCGGGGGAACAAGCGTGCAACTGTAAACGCGACAGTTTATGGGTTGGATTCCCTCTCGAGGGCATTAATTATTTTCATTTCTTCTTTCTGGTAAAGAGACAAAGCGCGGCGTTGAATTCCGCCACTCAATACGAGGAACGGAACTGAATGGGAACGGAATGTCTTAACACTAAGTACCGCAGAGTATTCCAATGTAGCGTACATACATACAACTAACAGAGAAAAAATAATAATAATAAAAAAACTATACAAATAAAATAGAATATCAAATACGTAGTACAAAACCAGTTACTTTACGTCGTATTCAAATCACAATATAATCTATATCAAAAATCAAATTGCGTAAAAAATGACTATTTCATTCATATTGATGTCAATTTATCACTTTCAATTGTTTGACAGTAGATAAAATACGATCAAAGGATTTACGACGGACTGTGATCTGTTTTACCGTTACTGAGGTTACATTTTATATATGTTAGAAACAATAATATTTGAGAAAAATATGTATGAGTATTTTTATTTTCACCAGTAACGGATATAGATATTATTTGTAATGAAAAACATAAGTTGAGGCCAGTAGTGGCGCAGGGGCACAAAGTGTGACTGTAAATCGACTGGTTGTGGGTTCGATGAGCTGAAATATCTACTTAAATTTATATTTCCATTTCTTCGCTCTGGTGTCGAGGCAAAGCGCGGCGTTGAGTTCTGCCACTCAACACGCAATGCCTCCAGAATTCGGCGGAAAGTGGGGAACGGAGTGTCTTATCACCCTCCCTCCCTCTGCCAAACCTGCTGTGTGTGGGATATAGCGTGAAGCAAAAAAAAATTATAATACAGCTTCACGCTGTATTACAATTTTTTTTATATAATACGATATAAAAAAAATATATATTATAAAAATATTAAGAAAACGATAGATTCATTAAAATTAAAGTAATCGAATGGCATATGAATGGTAAAATATGAGTAGCGTAGTTCACTAGATTTATAACACGATTTATCTTCAAATTTTATAAAGTACGTTTCTTGAATAGTAAAACTGTTTAAAAATTAAAAAAAAAAGTTCAATGGAGCGGTAAAGCGGCTAAAGCTTAACATAAAATTTCCCAATAATTAAGGAATATTACGACAGCATATAAAGGAAAATTTACAAATTACCTTTCATATGTATATAACAAGTAGAATAACGCTTCTTTTCCTATGTACCATGTGTCTAATTTCAAGACAATCCGTTCTCCGTTTATTATGATATTGCGCCTTCAGAGCGTTAAACTGAATATAATTCATTTCTTCTAGTCGGAATCGAACCTATAACCTTTACGTTTATATTCAGTTATATATAAAATGCTTGTAAATTAATATAATATCAACGATCTAATTTAATTTTCAACCCTTCCAATACACTGACCGTCAAAGTTGACAGTTTGTGTAGAGATAACAACCACAATCCTACAATAAGTGTTTTCAACTTCATTCCTGG
Organism: Heliconius himera; assembly: GCA_021202915.1. Taxonomy (NCBI): domain Eukaryota; kingdom Metazoa; phylum Arthropoda; class Insecta; order Lepidoptera; family Nymphalidae; genus Heliconius; species Heliconius himera. The sequence continues at coordinate 196,546 of JAJHJA010001122.1, read as the reverse complement.
ATATATGTTTTGGTTGCTTAGTCTTTTTACAAATGTTTTTTTTGGCTATGTGAAAATACGGTACCATATAAATGTTACATGAAAGTATTTGTAACTCACCTTACACACCATTAGTAGGCGTAACTTTTAGGGTAGGTATAAAAGATAGCTATCGGTTTCATTCCCTTTAATATATTTTTTAGCTTCACCATGTATCCCACATACATCAGGATAGACAGAGTGAGCAATGTGTTATTGTACTACCTTCCTCATTTTTGGCCTTATTTGGAGACTTGGATGCGACCCAACGCCGCTTTTTTTTTCTTAAAATAAATAATTTGCTTGAGTGGAAATCGAATCAAGAACAATCAAGTCGAGTAAGGAATACGTAGCAAGAAATTTCGTTAAGATGCGTGATATAGGTGTAACTTATGTGTGACTTTGTTTATATTTTAAATTCCAAAATATGTACATAAGTATTTAAATGTATTCAGTTTATGAAATAATATTTATTGCATGCAAGGGATTATTTTTCCATTCATTAATTACTCAACGTTATACTAGTATTATAATTTTATATTAAAATATTTACAATCAGTTATATGAATATTCATTTATAATAATGCCACATGAATACTATATTGTACGAAAATATAGAATAGGAGGTAATCTGCCTTATTTCAAACATTTTTTGTGAATATTTCTGGGTATGTTTGTGTTTTTTAATCTATTAAAATAATAAAAGATAGATATTACACAGTAGTAATGCAGAAACAAATCGGCTCATGGAGCACATGCAATCGACTATCGACGATATGCTCTCACAGATCCACTCCGCTGAGGTCGTGATACTTGGAGATTTTAATGCGCATAGTGCCAGTTGGCTTGGGTGAAGCACCATCGACTACGTGGGGAGGGCTGCATTCGACCTTGCTATGACGAATGGATTATTCCAATTGGTTGAGTCACACCACAACCAATAAGGAGGCTCCTTACTCCTTAGTCGCAATAAATATTTACCACAAATAATTTATTTTAAAAAATGTGTTCCTAATTTTATCATTTTAAGTTTATTAAAATTTAATTATCCTTATAACATATTCAAATAAGATGTTGTATTTGATTTAACAATTCTCGAAATCGCCTTATATTGTATTTAAAATATAATACAGTAGGATTCCCCGTGCCAATTATGTATCGCTTAAAATATATGAAACATGAAGTTAACAAAGCGTACTCCATTGCCTTTTATCGAGCATTTAGCGAGACCCCTAAAAGCGTATTTTCAACAATATATTTGCCCTTTTGACTCGGGTGGCCCTCTTTGTGTCTCACCTTTTGCAGCGAACCAGAAGAATAATAATTCGTTTCTCCCAATCTGCTCACATTTTTATATGTACGCTACTAAATTTTTCACAGTGTTTTTGAACGCGGAAAGCGGAAAAAATCTCCATTGATATGGTAAGATTAATGTTTTTAGCGGTAGACGGCTAAGATGTATTCCAGGCATGCACAAATTAAATTGAAAGTGTTTATTATTCACATATTTATTATAAAAAATGGTGAATTTAAATGTTTTGTAAAAAGTATAAAATATTTTATTTATTTTTTTTTAACAAAATTAAAGTACGATTTACTTTATGCAAAATTATTTTTTACTTTTTAATTAATTGTCTGAAAAATATTTATTTAGAAAACGTATAAAAATTGAACGAAACGGAACTCAAACTCGCTCCTCCTGGAAACCAACCAGGTGCTCTGACCGCTAAGCCATACATTCTCATCAAGCTACGTCGAAATTGTTATACGCTTGGTACAACTTATTTATGTTAAATTAACTAACATGAATTAATTTAAGTTATAGAAACATATAGACGATATGTGTTTTTATCATATTTTGGGTAGGGTAGGTGAAAAAGACTATAAAAGCAGTGGAATTATGCCAATCGGGGGAAATTGTGCAATTCTTTTCAAGTTTCTCCAGAAGCAGATTACCCGCCAGGTGGCCACCACCACCGAGCATTCTCTGTAAGAGAACCCACTATCACCGCAGAAAGCTGTCCTTCACCAACCTTATGTGCTATCTATACCGACAACATTCCGGTTGCCCCTAAGCACATATGGCCCTTTTTGCCGACGACGTGGCTTTGATTACGACGTCCCTGAAGCCATGGCATGCTTCAGTCATAATGCTATTGATGTTCCCCAGAATGGTTTGCCAACTGGAGATTATCCGTTAACATCCGAAAGACACAGGCAGTCTCCGTTGGTCCTCACAGAAAGCTTCATTCGCCGCTACCAAGGAGATACCATTGCTTGGTCGCCCACAACTCGCTACCTTGGGGTGGAGCCTCACGTAAAAAGAACAGTGGACAATACGAGAGCAGCTATAGCACTTCTGCGACCCACACTTAAATCAGGATTGCCATTGCACACGAAGGTTGGAATCTACGAAACCTATATTAGATCCCGGCTTAAATATGCAGTACCCGCATGGTTTGATCTAACAAGCGAAATAAACAAATTGAAACTCCGTACCCAGTATATTTCGCCACCATCACCTCCGTACCATCGTCCTGGACTGCAATAAGTTTCCTCAAGATATCCTCAGCTTGTCCCCACCGTGACGCCGAAGCTGCTACTCGGTCACTGAGCGTATAATCTGGAACTTCTCTCAGGGCAACTGAGGGTCTCACCTGGCTGAGTGGAACGCACAAGTAGCGAGTGGCTCCCAACAGAGGACACACAGATATTCAGAAGACCTCCCAGTGACCCGCTCATAATTGTGGGCGACGGTTGCAACCACGGGCAATGCCCCCGAAACTATTTCCTCCTTCTCCGAGGAGAAGGAGGAAATAGTTTCTGTTGTTGTCCTCTTCATTTATTTCGTTTGTTATTCGTCGATTTATGTTATTCGGCTTTCCTTATTTTCCACATACGTATGTATATAACGTATATAATATTTGATGAATTACAATTTCTTGTTTTTATTTTTACCCTGTTAATGTTGACATTAGGCTTACCAAAATCAATACTTGTATTTATCATTACTTATTAAAAAAAACTTAAAATAAATTTATACTTTAAAATACGGTTACAATATTCAAAAATAAGTACCCCATCGGTAATAAAAAAAGCTGAATAAATGAATTTGTTAATTAAATGTATTTTTATTATAATAAAAGTTAAAAAAATAATCTAATCTGAATCTGAAAAAAACTAATACGTCAATGTTAATTTTAAACAGTCACACACGTTACATCGGTAACTTATAGAAATAAGCATCATTTGACGATGCGTAAACTCGAGTAATGTCATTTCATTGCCACTGAACAATTTATAGGTACCCATTCCACCGAAACCGCAAACGCTATTGCGCCCCGTGGGAACGAAGGGAGATAGGGTATTGCATTTAACATTGTTGGTGTTGACTACAAGCGTATACCGTTATATTACCGTTGTTACACTCACTTTTGACTTTAAAAGGTATTTAAAATTAATGAAACTTTCTGAAACTTCAATTTTTTTTTTGCTTTTTGATGTTTTATAAGTTTATTTTTTTTTATAATTTTTTAATTTTTCTTCATCGCTTGCGCCTTTTAAATGAAAAAAAGCGCGAATGCTATAAAATATAAAAAGATTAATAACTTTTACGTATATTATTTTAGCGTATTTATTCCTACAATAATTTACTTAAATCATTCAACAATACTTCTTTCTTAAGAATAAATTTATATGAAAATAAAGAACATTCATAATTAATATGAAACCAAACCTACCTATAAATCTTAAAACAAAACCTAACTTAAAACCAAAATATAAATCTAAACACAATATATAGCAAGCATTTGTAGCACAAATCTAAGCTTAAATTCGTATAATGAAATGCAACATCAAATGTAAAATACACTACTAGCCGTGGGCCTACATCATGGAGTCGGGAGCTATGAGCTACAATTCTGACTGTGTTATCGTTTGTCGAAAGCCAAGTAGAAAATCAAGTAGATTTATTTATCTTGAATACTTTTTTATCTCTACGCATCTGTAACATCAGATATCCTAGCGATAAATAATATTACAATAGGAAATGATAGTTCATTTTATTTTGTTTTTGCTTTCAGAAATCACAATTTGATGACATTAAACTGATGATGAAGACCATAGATAGCCTAAGTAATTGTACTACATTTACTGTAATAGTTACAAGGAAAAACATTGTTAAAACAAATTTTTCGCCACAAAATGAGATTCCTCAATCGTTGTATTTCTTTTTAATCAACTTCAAAAAGATGATGTTCTTCATTTTCAACCGAATTAAAAAAGGGAAAGGTTCACAATTCGCCACAATATTTTTTATGTATGTTCTTGTCAAAATGCCCAATTAAGATTGAAACTACCATGTAATAGTACAACCACTACGTACACGGTCGAGACGCATCTTTTTCAAGTCTACCATTACTTAAAATTGTAAAATAAATTAATTTTTAACAAAAAACAGACCGACTTCAAACTACTAAAAAGTATAAAATTATTTTGTTAAAAAAAAATAAAAAAAGATTTTATAACTGAAGAAGTTTTTTTTAAGCATTGGTTTTTTAAGCGTGAAGATTTTAAATTTTTAAGAACCGGCCCAAAATATACCGAAAGAACAAGTTTATTCAACTTTGGATAGTAAAAGTGACAATAAAAAGCTGTGACTTAAATAAAATACAAAGTCTGATTGGAATTTCAACAAAAAATATATATTGTTTATTTTAGCATAATCAAATAAGTATAAAAAACTAAAAAATATAAATATTTATAAATGTACAAAAAAATAATTAATTTTAAGTAACTGTTAAAGTGAAAAGTGAGTGTAACAACGGTAATACAGTGTATACGCTTGTCGACACCACCTATGTTAAATGCAGTACCCTATCACCCTTTGTTCCCACGGGGCGCGATAGCGTTTGCGGTTTCGGTGGAATGGGTATAAATTGTTCAGTGGCAATGAAATGACATTACTCGAGTTTACGCATCGTCATATGATACAGATATAAGCTATTTATTTTATTAAATTATTTATCAAATATTTACTTAAGAATTGTATCGTAGCTTTAAGAATTGTATCGTAACTAAGTTAGAGATGATGTAATAGGTTGATTCAGATTATATTTTTTTATATTTTTATATATCGCATGTATCAGGGGGAGTGTTCTGAAGAGCTGTTTGACCTGTTACCTGCCGCCGAATTTTCTAACCGCACAGTACGTCATAAGCTAAAATATCATCCACACCACCTTGATACGTGGCAATCTACTTCTGTGCGGTTTCGTAGGAACTTCCTTCCACGCGCCACGGAACTGTGGAATGGCCTACCCGCAGCAGTGTTTCCAGGTCGATATGACATAGGTACCTTCAAAAAGCACGTCTATCCTTAAAGGCAACGCACCTGTAGCTCCTCTGGTGATGCACGGGGTCGTGGGCGGCGGTAATCACTTACCACCAGGTGACCCGAACGCTCATTTGCCTTGTCTTTTTCCATAAAAAAAGGCCCTCCTAAGCCATGGTCCGTGCATTGTTCCCCCCGTAGGGCTACTTTGCGCATCCAGGGACAGGAGGTGGAGCTGGTACCTCCTGATGCAAGCAATCCTGCGGCGTCTCAATGTTGTGGAGAGAGTTTCCGCTAGCTTTTAGTGGGTAGAATCGGTGTCACCGGTGAGTCTTACAGTACCGCTCGCTGTAAAGCACAAGTTTTTTTTTTAAGCATTGGTTTTGGTAAGCTTAACGTCAACATAAACAGGGTCAAACAAAAAAAAATGTAATACATCATGTATACATATACATACGTATGTGGAAAATAAGGAATGCCGAAAATAAAATAAATCAAGGATTAACGAACGAACGAATGAAAAAAACAACAGATTTCGAAGGAAATTACTTAGAGCAAGAATTTTTTTATAGTTATTTATTCTTGTTTATAAATGTTTTGTTAAGTGTTCATTTTCACCCACATCCTCTCTGCGAGTTATATGCACCGTCTTATATAAAACATATAGTAAGATATTTTTATGGCAGGTAGATATTTTTGCTGTGAGTATTCCAAAGTTGAAAAAGTAATGTTTTGACATTTTTAAGAATGTTTAAATATCTAAGTTTTGTTGGCTTCTATTTTATACAAACTTATTTGCGTAAATTTGTAAAGAATTTTTTTTTATTGTTTTTGTTCTTATTATAATAATTAGCTGTAATTATTATTATCAAGTTTAAATTATATGTTGAGTAAGTTAGATTAGCATTAAAATAACCAACGTGTAAACAAAGTGTATGATGTGGCACTCTCACATGTGATCTTGCGGAATTTTTATTTTACTTTTAAAGTATAACAATTCTGTCACATATAGTTTCTGCTTAACCTTAACCATTTAGACAGCGCATGCACCTTTATATTTTTCCATTTTGCAACATTTTTTGTTGTTACACTACTCCCAGTGGTCATAGTCATGTAGTTTATTATAGTCCTCGTTAGACTATCGGACACAAAAATATTTTTTAAATCAAACCAGTAGTTACTGACATTTGCGCGTTTAATGAAAAAAACTCTTTCGTTTTATAATATTGGTAAAGATATAATTAAGTTCATAGGTTACATAGATAACTAAAGAAGTACAGATTATTGTACTATTTATTGAGTACATAAATTGAAGCCCATGTGTTATTCTGATGTATAACTTTTAAAAAAGAATATTTATATATTGAACATAATTTGTATATTTATAAATGAATGTAAATATAGTGATTCTCCATTTGTATAGTAAATTTATTTTGCAACAGAGGAAAGTCAGCGTAAGCCATTAATTAATTACAATATGTATGTACAATGAAAGTAAGAATATTAAATTCAAACAAAAAAAAAATACTTAAAAAAATATTCGGAGGCATGATACATAAATGTTTTTCTTCGTGCACATAAAATTCTAGTTTCAAATTAAAACTCTCGACGTTAGATTTAAAACGTACGTATCTTCACCGGTATTCAAGTGTATGTAAAACTGTAACGCAAAACGAATGCTTCCACATGAAAACCAACTGTCCTTGGCCTAGAATATAGTGAGTTAAGTAGGTAGCCTATTCAGTCAAAGCAAGCCTCAATGTCACAAGACTTGAATTAGAATATCTTAGGATACTTGGTGCGCGTTATTAAATATGAACGTTAATAGGGGGCCAGAATAGGTACTGACTCTTTTTTTAAAAGCTAATTTTATAGTAGATCTTACTATGCGGCTTTGTCCCATTGGTCTAATTGAAATAACTAGAAGTTGTGTATAACACACCCCAAGCCAGGCAGCCAGTACAGTGCAGTGTCAGAGGGAACTGTGACCGCATGTACAATGAGTTACATCGAAACGAATAATGTCACTTAACATATCCTATTATAATATATGGACTTATAATAGATAGACTTATCCAACACAAAAAAAATATGTTTGGATAGTCCATCTATTTTAATAAACGAACGCACAAAATAACGACAAACGAACGGGCGAACAAAGAAACAAGTTACGAGGATTAAGATATACGATTCTTGTATAAACTAATTTTAATTATTTTAAAAATACAAAAATAAATCTAAATTTAAAACTAAACTATATATAAAATTACTGCCTTCGATGTTAGAAAAACAGTAATCTGTCCAAACCTAAATTAATCTAACTTAACCTATGACTTAATTATTACACGATAGAATAATAAGTGTGGGTGAAGAAAAAAATCCTTTTCCATCGACGCTGTTCACCCGATCTCTATCTATGCCAGCGTTTAAGGCGCTCGGCCGCCTATCAGACGGACATATATTTTTTCCGCCTGTGACACCGAGCGCTATATAACAAACAAACATACAAAAGTGTGTACTACATTATTTCATGTGTTCTCTTTAAAAATGTAATAATTTAAATTTTAAAATGGACGGCCTTCGTGTCGCAGGGTGTACAATATATTATTTATTAATATGAATATTTTCATTTATGGAATTTACCAAATTTTATTATGGCAAAAAACATACAAACCCTGGTTTGGTATGATATGTTCAAAAGTTTATTTATTACAACTATAGTGTACTGTAGATACAACCCACGTTCACCTCGGGCAACAAATATACTTTCTCAGGTGGCAAATCAGTTCATTGTTATAAGTTTTCTGATTTTGACGATTAATACACATTTTAAATGAAACTATTTTAACCGGATTAATCGTGTATATTTAAGATTATTATTACAATATTACTTGTTCAAGTAATATTGTTAAATATATATATATGTTTATTAACTTACTATTATATTAACTAACTATTTAAATTTATTGAATGAAACCTTCCACTACATTTGCATAAATTTTGCAAGCAAATTTTCAATATTTTAATAAAAAGAATCGCTATTCAGAAAATATAAAAACTATATCGAGTATATAAGGATATATTACAAAAGTTTAATATTACTGAATAAACATTTGAACGTATTTTACTGCCTATTTTATCAAAGCATTAGCCGAAACTCTGCGCCCATTTTTTAGGGTTCTAAAGATATTTTAGCTTTCGGATTATCAGAGCTATGATGGATAGCGGCCGTCATTTGCAGTCCCTTTTTCACTCTCCGCTTTTATTTTTTACGATCTGTATATCAAAATTGTACTTAATCAGCTAGAAATATGCTATTTTATTAAAAAGTTTATGATATTATCAAAATTTATATACAATTTATTGTTTCATATTCATAACAAATAATCCTATGTATGTATATTATATGTAGTATGTATGTATATTATATGTAGTATGTATATATATTATATTTATGTAATAATGGAATGGAAAGTTAATACACGATATATTGGTGACTCCATGCTTATATTAAAAAAATATATTATATATAAAATTTATTATAAATTTATATATGACATATGTGTATTTCTATAAGTATGTAAAAGTAAAAAAAAAACAATTCACTAAAAAGGCAATCTAGAAGCCACGTTACACAAGAAATACTCACATAAGAAAAGCTCCTTGAATAGTAATGTGAAACTTTTTGTCAAGTCACTAACTGCAATAAAAATACCACAAAAGGAACTTAAAGAATGTGTAATTTGGTACCCTCTATCAAACAAGTGAATATTGGTTTGAAATATTCATACTCTTTTTCCAACTATTGCTGAGATGCAAAAATTAGACTATAGTTTTAAATTGTATTATTTTCGTATAGACTACGACAAAATTAGCCATTGCCTGTGCTACGGTTATAGGGAATGGATACAGCAGGTCAGAAGTACTTCTACACCTCAATATGAAGGTTCAAATACAATTGTTTTTACTTCTTGTTATACTTTTCATTGACCTTCAATCATAAGATTGGAACTCTCGATACGTGAGTTTGGGGTCAGAGTAGTGTTCGTCAGATATACCTGCGAAAGAAATTACAGCCTACAAGCATATGTTGCTGGGGACAAACAGCTATATAACAAAAAATAATATATTTAAATTCATTCGGCAATCGTTACATGATTCACGAATAACGGACAGACATCAAAAAATCATAAATCAAATTTTTAGTTTTTGTGCCAAACCCCTGGACTTCTAGGGGTTCCTTTCACCTTTTGATAGGAAATAAAAACTAGAGCTTTTGTGCTCGTATACTATATACGCTTTAAGTCTTTAGTAGTTATTGTATAAATAAATTCTCACTGAAACACATACTGACTAAATTAGATGAAAAATCTGAGCTCTTGAAGATAATACGTGAAAAGGACTGAAAACTAATAAAAACGAGTCACGTGGCCTCGATACGTGTTATGTTTCCGTTGAACTAAAAGTACTAGTTGGTCCAAAAAATTGTTTGGTTCATGGAAAAAGTTCCTATCTTTATTTTAATTGTAAAATGGCTCTACTAATTCAGATATACATAAATTAATATTAAAATTAATTATTAAACACTGTGTAATAAAAGAGTGCGCGTATTTTTAACTTGTGTTATACCTACATAATATGTCAAACATTTAATTAAACAGAGGAGATAAATATCTACCTAATTCTCATAAAACTAATGTGTTATAGCAAAAATTAACGTAATTTTTTATAATAAAAATAAATTTCCTTAAAATTAATTACTATGTAGGAGAGAATTTTATATTAAAAAATATTTTTTTCCAGTACGCTTTCGTATTTCCTTAATGCAATAAAATTATTTACCCCAAAGTCCTTCTCTCAAGAGCTGTCTCTTAACCGCGAAGCGACCAACCATTGTACACGAAATAAAAAATCGCTGACTGAAGAGTACTTTTGGTGGTCAAATTATGCTGTTAAATATAACTTTTTAATGTCCTCAATTTTTTATGTTATAACGTCTAAGTACATTTTAATTGTATACTAAATTAGGACGAAATTATATTAATTTTAAGAGGCGCGAGTTCAAATAACTACATTAAAATTTTTATACGTTTTAAAAAGTATTCTTCTTTCCGAAGTATGAAATAACAATTTAAAAATAATAATAATAAAATGTTTAGGTATATATTTTATATAAATAAATCAATAGAATCTATTGTTATATAAATATGAACTATCATATAGAAAATACCATAAACGAGGCCGTCGTGGCGCATCGGCACGAAGTGTGACTGTAAAACCGACTGGTTGTGGGTTCAATCCCCACTCGAGGAGATGAAATATTTACTTAAATTTATATTTCTATTCCTTCGCTCTGGTGTCGAGGTTAAGCGCGGCGTTGAGTTCTGCCACTCAACACGCAATGCCCCAAAAATTCATAACACTAGGTTCCCTCTGCCTATTCTGATGAAGCTGATTTATTTATTTATTTATATAGAAAATAAAGTTGGTATCTATATATACATTTATATAGTGTGTGTAACAAATAGTGAACTAAACCAGTATTTTTTATTTTATTATATCTTACTGAATAATGCGAGAAACATGCGAGTTTTGAGTCGACATACAGTACTTATTCTTTCTTTATTGAAATAAGGCTAAAACAGATTTATAGAAGTTTGAAACTTGGCACTACTCTGCATTCATATTAATGTGAATGTATGAGAATTTTGTATAAGCACTGGTATTCCGAGGCGTAGACTAGAAAAATTGCACGTTACAAATGTTAGGCGTGACATCATTAATGTTGCTTTGAACCTTCATGGGTCTTGAGTGTGCGCTCTGTCGACGCAATATACAGAAAATTTTTAGTTGGGAATTCATTAGAGTTGGTAGAAAAGCTTTTTTTAAGCTTTACATTGTATTCTCCCCATAGCGGAGGAGGCAGAAGAACCGGGGAACCAAGTGCTAAGACACTCTGTTCCCATTATGACACTTCCGTTTTTCACTTTCTGCCGAATTCTGGAGGCATTGCATATTGATTGGAGGAACTCAACGTCACGCATCATAATCGTATAGAATACAGTGACTTAATAAGAATACAATGTCTTAATAATAATTTGTAGTGATTCTCTCTTTTTTACATTCATTAAATATTCTTTTACACACAGGACTTTGTGAATTAAAGCCCAGCAGCAAACCTTATTTAAATGAATAAACTTTTACTCAAACCGCCTAATGCCAAACCAAAAGCGTCAAAGGAGTTTTTACTTTTCAGGCTTTCTTTAAATTCAGTAAGTGAATTTTTCTGGGCGAAATTTCGAGCGTAGCTTTGGGAATTGTCAAGTAATTGGAATTACTTAAAGATAAAAAGATACAATTTAGTATAAATTACAAAGGTAAAAATGACTAATTGGGTAAAAATGACTAATGCTTAATTTTTTGTTGTGAATAAAACCTTCATGCTTTATTCCGTATGGTATGGTGGGCCGGGGCAATCCAATGACAAGTCTACATTCTTCGGCGGAATTTAACGCTGCGTTTTATCATATAAAAATAAATATCGTGGTCGTCGTGGCGCAGGGGCACAAAGGTGTGACTGTAATGTGATGTATGTAGATTCTATCCCTACTCGGGGAAATTATTTGTTATTTAAATGTATATATTCATTTCCTTGCTCTGGCACCAAGGCCCACTCAATACGCAATGCCTCCAGAATTCGGCGGAAAGTGGGGAACGGAGTGTCTTAACACTAGGATCCCTCTGCCTCTGATTAACATAACGTAATACAGAATTTAGCTTACTTAAGTAATGTGAGTAATGTGATCTGCTGATTAGTCAGCAGATCTATTTTGAGAGATAAAATTATGATGCTTTGGATTTACATTTAAAAGGTAGTTTTATTTTTATTTATCAAAAATATGACGTGAGTGGGTATACTTATTCATTCAGCATTTCGTGACAGCAATAAACTGGAGGTACTACGATTAAAATCGTTATATTTGCTGAATACAAATGTCCTTATTTCACTCTCGCTTGTCAGGGGTTGAGCGCGCTATGATTTTGTAAAGGCGACTGGTTGTGGGTTTGTTCCCCACTCGAGGAGATGAAATATTTACTTAAAATTTATATTTCCATTTCTTCGCTCTGGTATCGAGGTTAAGCGCGGCGTTGAGTTCTGCCACTCAACACGCAATGCCTCCAGAATTCGGCACAAATTGTCCCCACTTTCTGGAGTGTTTTAACACTAGGTTCCCTCTGCCTACCCTGCTGTGTGCGGGATACAGCGTGAAGCTAATTTAATAATACAGCGTGAAGCTCTGGTTTTGAGGCAAAACGCGGCATTGATTTCGGCCACTCAACACACAACGCTCCCCAAATTTGGTTAAGTTTGGGGAACGGAGTGTCTTAACACAATGGTTCCCCCTGCTTACTCTGCTGTGTGCAGGATACAGCGTGAAGCTGATCTAATTGAATTTTTATTTTTTGTTAAGAAATAGTTGCGATTGGAACAACGGTCTTGTCACTGATTGTTATAACATTGATAGTAGATTTATGTGTTCTTAATTTAAAAAAAGAGAACGAACCATTTAGGTGACAAATCCTTACGTATATTTGAAAAAGTGGAAATCTTGAGATAAAAGTTATGTCTTAAAATATACAAATATATTCTACAATAGTAATTGTACATGCTAAACATACCTAAGCCAATGTTGTAATGTCACCACTTTGTGGCGTTGCAACATGGATATGTTGAGACCATTTAAGTACGACAACCAGATAATATGTACATCGAACGCTTGTCTACTAACGATATTGATATTATATAAAGATATCAAGATAACATTTAATAATATGATTAAACAATAAGATATATTGTGTTAAAAGTAATTAACTAACGTGATTCAATTGCATTAAATAATAATTATACTACATTATGTTGGCAACACGATTCTTATTCATTCTACCCTACAACTTATTTATTAGCGATCGTATAAAAGACCGCACGGATATTGTACGGGCAGTCTTGGCTCTGGTGTGGCTCGGAGCACTACTCGTGCTCTGCCACTGACTAACCTCGACTATTCGGATAATTGATTATTTAGTTAATCGATTATTATCGTAATTATGAATGTGGTTAACACCTATTTGTAATTACATTGGGCTGGAGCAGTGAAGGCGAGTGTTTGTTACAGTAAAGGGTACCCTGAAGCCTACACCTGTGGTCGCAAGTCCCAGGCACTGCTCCGAGCTTCTGAGTGTTTGTACATGTGTCATGTGTTCACATATGATTAGAACCAAAGGCCAGGACATGGCCGAGGCTCTACTCGTTTATTATTTACGCCCACCGTCGACATCAGAAGTGGGATGGACCAAGCAGGTTCATCCTCTCACGCTGAAGGAAGAAACATACCAAGGAATTCGGAGACACTCTTGGCATTGGCTAATATTCTGGAGAGTGGAGACGCTGTCTAAGCAACAACAGGCCAGTATGCAAGTTAATCATGAGTTCCTTGCAGGTTTATTTAGTAATTCAACTACAACAACACAAAGACCAAGACTGAGTGATATTGCTTCATTCAATCCAGATCCAGACTGGTGTGATCAGGTTGACCAAGCAGAAAGAAACCACTGGAATTTAAGCGAGCCGTGATAAAATATACACTAAGAGTATAATCTGGAATATTGCTCAATAATTTTATAATATCATTTGAATATTGACATGTGGGCTCAAAGTTGATCTTGGTACTCTTAAGTGAGAAAAATACTCTTTAAGAGGGAGACGACTTTAACAACTTGGAACGCTTAAGTGAGTGAAATGCTCTTTAAGGCCAAGTTGTGTTGAGCTATGAGTCTGGGTTCCTAAGTGTGGCATAGTCCCTTTAGGTTTCCTAAGTGTTGCATAGTCCCTTTAGGTTTCCTAAGTGTGGCATAGTCCCTTTAGGGTTTCCTAAGTGCGGCATATTCCTTTTAAGTTGGGTCATGTTGTCGAGCTATTTCAGTGTAAAGAATAATAAAATGAGTAAAATTCCATTATGGGACTGTTTTATGATACAGTATAATTTAGGCGCACGACCAACTGCTGTTTATTGTTACAGTGATTTATCCCGACTCGTGGGGTGCCCGGGGCGGGCACCATGCAGGATGGCCGTGTTGGCAACACGATTCTTATTCATTCTACCCTACAACTTATTTATTAGCGATCGTATAAAAGACCGCACGGATATTGTACGGGCAGTCTTGGCTCTGGTGTGGCTCGGAGCACTACTCGTGCTCTGCCACTGACTAACCTCGACTATTCGGATAATTGATTATTTAGTTAATCGATTTTTATCGTAATTATGAATGTGGTTAACACCTATTTGTAATTACATTGGGCTGGAGCAGTGAAGGCGAGTGTTTGTTACAGTAAAGGGTACCCTGAAGCCTACACCTGTGGTCGCAAGTCCCAGGCACTGCTCCGAGCTTCTGAGTGTTTGTACATGTGTCATGTGTTCACATATGATTAGAACCAAAGGCCAGGACATGGCCGAGGCTCTACTCGTTTATTATTTACGCCCACCGTCGACAATTACATTAAATATTACTTCAACAACAACTGACTCAAATAATAAGTAACTCAGATAAATGTGATATTTTAATGGATATACAGATTAATGTTGTTCGAGTTATTGCTTAGACTATCTTTCTGTAGTACCTACTGCCTATTATAAAGTATTTTATACATATGTTTATGGATAAAATTTATAAAGAAATTACATTTTGATAGAAATTACCTGTGTACATCGAAGCCTCAAGTTCGTATGGGAAACAATGAACCGAATATCTAAGGAAATATGTTCTCTTTGTCTTTTTAGTTAAGCAGGTAAAATCGGAAAGCTGAAAGAAATAAAAAAATAAACAAAACAAAAAATATGTACATTGAGGCATATTTTTAATATACTAAAGCTAATTTCTTAAAAGTCCGTACTATCTATACTTTTTAACACCGGTACACGTTGCACCAAACATAATTTTACATATCTTATGAGACTAACGTTAACGTGATTGAATCAATATCTTTACACAAGGAAATTGGATAGAGCAAACATACTGTCAAATGGCCAGCCCATTGTAAGTTAACCATCTACTACTACCAAAGTAGAATCAATATCCTTTGAGAATTTTATTCATTTCAGTAACGTAGATTTAGATTAATTATCAAATATTGAACCGAAAACCTTTGATATATATACATCAAAGATTTTCGAACATTATATAATGTGAATATATATTATAAAGGTTATTAGCTTAACTTTTGACGTGATAATGTCTTATAAATCAATAAACGCCGGTTGCACACACGAAAATGTATGACTCATTGTCACGTTCCGCCTGAGCGAGTGCATGGAACAAGTTATAGAGAGGCACGATTGGCCAAAATTTTTGGCTTGTGACGCATCTATCCATTCATTGGTACTTGCAATTAATCTGTACACAACACAATTTAAGTAAAAAAATATCGAGTACAGGTGAAATTTTATTTTTTCAAAAAAATTTTTGTTATCAATTAACTCCTAATTCAGTGATAATAATTCAATTCAATTAATAAAAGTACGCATTTTTTATGAATGAACGAAAAAATGTTATCACGTAAAATTATTATCGTCCGTAAGCCGACTTTACAAACTAACATTTTTTTTAATTTTTATTTCCATTGTACCTATAGCATAGAGAAGTGTAATAGTTACGAGTATGTAGCAGTACCCAAAGCCGTATACTGTATAAGAAATCATAAAATAATAATATTGAAACATAATATTACATGGTTCTTTATTCAGATAAAACTCAATATAAACCGTACCTTATTTGGCAATTTCTGAAAGCCACTTCCGACCACGTGTTAGCCAAAGCTTTGAGGTAATGAAAGTGGGTAAATATTTCTCTTGGCGTATAGGCAAAACCTTTAATGGTTTCTCATAAAACATCAATAAATATTTGAATGTATATTGTTATGTTTTTTTGTCATTTTTCTTGTGGCAACACTAAGATAGAAACGTCAAAAAAAACTTCTCCCGTAGAATTAATTGAAATTTTATTATTTTAAATTGTAAAATTTGGTGTAATTTGTTAAAAAGTGTCTGATATAGACGTTTGTACTGTTAATATCATATTCAGTACGTTAAAATTTGTGACTTTAAAGTGTTTGTGCTGTGTTTTGTTCGTCAGCTGTCATCGCGCAGGTAACGAACTGCATTTCAAATTTTAATACGATATTTCCTTGCTTGTTGCATTCCCTTTACTTTCTAACACATTTAAACATTTATAAAGTAACAACTCAAGCTCGTACTGCCCCAACCTGCATTAAGGCATACTATTGCATAAATTATATACTCTTTAACAATGATGACCCGTGGTACCAAGGCTCGTCAGGCAGAGGATAAGCTCCAGCTGACTCTGCAGGAACTTAAGGCATGTAGGGTGCAGTGCGAACAATTGCTAAAGGAGAGGGATGACAATGAGCAAGAATTTCTGCAGATTATGGACAAAAATAAAAATCTTAAAAATGATTTGTCGAAAATTTACTTAGAATATTCAGAACTATTAGAACAAAATAATAATCTGCAGAAAATAGTCAATGGGTTTGACCAGTGCAGAGAAGAATATGAGGAAGCTCTCAGGCTTACCGATGATCTCAAATTACAACTGCATGAGGCCAAGGAATATATATTTTCATTAGAAAATATTAATTTGAAACAAAAGGCCTCTCAAACCCAGAGTCTATTTGAAGAGCTGGTTGGGAACACACCTTCTTTGGTTTCTCCAGTCATCACCTATAAAAATGACATTTCAACAATAGATTTGACTGGTGATGATTCGGTGACTTCCAAACCAGTTCTTAGTAGTAAAAATAAATTAAAAAAATACATTAAATTAAACAAATATATTAAAAAAACACAGCATCTATTAAAAACAAAAGATATTTGTAAAAACTATACCAAATTAGCCGCTGACAAAAAAAAAATTAAAAAATAACTTTAATAAACTTTCAGAAAATATGTTAAATAAAAAGTTATTATACGAAGCTGAGGTGAATTCCTTACAGTTGGAGATTGCCCAATTGCATAATAAATTAAAAACCATTTCTGATAAATATGAATGTGCTCAGAAACAAATTACAGAGCACATATCTTCCATGGATGAGCTACTTAAGATCTGTAGCCATAATTCAGAGCGCTTTGAGTCACTCACCAAAAATTATGCCTGTGAGTGTCAAGCGCTCACATCTAGCCACCCAAGGGAGATGTCAGAAATATTTGCTCAATCTCAGGCTAATGGAGCTCAGGACAGCTTTATAGAAATCAAAAAATCACAACCCATACCCACACAAAAGCAAAGTAATATTAAAATATATAGTGACAATTTGGGGAAAAATATGGGTGTGGTTTTAAATAATATTTGTAAAGGACACTCAGTATTAAATTGTTGTATGCCTGGAGCCACATACTCCCAAATTATAAGTAAAATTCTATCTAATACTCATTGTCCTAACACAATTTTAATTATTTTGATTGGGGGAAGGGGAAATGTGAATAAAAAGTTATTACAAGAATACTATTTACAATTAATGAATTTAAATGTTAAAAAAATTATTATGTTTACATTTCCTTATATAAGACAGTTGCCACAAGAAAATGACATTAGATTTAATTTAAATAATATGTTACATACATTAATAAATAGCAATTATGTTACATTAAATGATAATAATAATAAAATTAATTTAATTGACATTAATAATGTAATTGATATAAAAAAGAATAATTTGACATGTGATAGGCTACACCTATCTTATTTTTATAAAAGACAGATAGCAAGTATGCTATCATATTATTTACAATTCAACTTAGCCAATACTGTGGCTATAAAGAACACTGTACCTCTTGAATGGTATACTTTGACTTGCTTGGAATCCGTTCCAAATAATTTAAATTAAATAATAAGACAATAGAGGCCATCTCTGGCAAAATTTTATACAGTAGTAAAAATAAAAGTAACAATGATGTAAAAATAAATACTATTTGTCATGATAATGATACAAACTTGGTGCATCAAAACATACAAGGGATGTTAAATAAAGACTTAGAAATTGAGCTATTCTTAAATACTAATAATATTCATGTACTTTGTATTACAGAGCACTGGCTTCGAAGCTCTGAAGCTATATTTAATTTTAATAATCACCAAGTAGCTAGTATGTTCAACAGAGAAAAAGCAATTCGCGGTGGCTCCCTAATAATTTTGAATAAATCTTTCAAGTTTAAAGAACGTAAAGACATTGTGAGCCTCTCTGTTGAGCAGACTATTGAAATGGCCTGTGCTGAGCTTGAGCATTTCATTATTGTAAGTGTATACAGACCTCCCACTGGGTTATATGAACACTTTGAAATAATTTTAGAACAGGTTCTTGTAAAATTATATGGATCTAAGAAATTAATAGTTGTATGTGGTGATTTTAATATTAATTTACTAGATAATTCCACCACTTGTATCAGATTCAGGTCATTACTAAATTCATATAACCTAGATAATCTATTTCTAGAGCCAACAAGAATTACTCATTGTAGTGCAACTTGTATTGATAATATTTTTACAAACTCCATACCATGTAAAAAGTCAATAATTAATATGTTAAGCTCAGATCATTGTGGACAGTTGGCTTCTTTTCACTTTGGTAAAAATATAATTAATAAAAATAAAAAAAATGTTTGTATACCGATGACAACTGGTCGAGTAGAAAAATTTAGAAGTAATATAATAGCAAAACTTAAATACCTAAAATATAAAAATAAACCCAATTTCCTATATGAGAAATTTTTCAATGTTATTAAAAGTGAGTTCAATGCTATATTTACTTCTAAAACTGTCAACTCCAGGAATTTCTTGTCATTTAATGATTGGGCGACAGTGGGGATTCATAAGAGTAGACAAAGGTTATATGAACTTTATAGTGAGAAAACATATAACCATAGTGAATCATTTAATCATTATGTTAGGGTATATTCTAAATTGTTTAAAAAAGTATGTGCCATGGCAAAATCTTTACACATTAAAAATAAAATTAAAAATTCTTTTGATAAAATTAAAATGACATGGGACATAATTAATTGTGAAACTGGAAAAGCTAAGAATCATAACTTTGAATTTAAATTAAAAATTGACAAAGGTTTAACCAGCTCAGATCAAGAAGTTGCAAGTGTATTTGAAAAATTCTTTGCTGATATTCCAGTTTCAACAACCGATAAACTTATATCCTCCACAACTGTCGCTGAATCATTACTTAAGGAGAGCGTACATAAATGTAATGTAGATTTCAAATTTAAATCAGTCAATTCAAGGGACATCATTAAGACATTTAAGTCCCTTGATATCAAGAAAACGTCAGATCTATGGGGTATTTCTGTCAAATTGATTAGTTATATAATAGACGCTGTTGCTCCTCACCTCGCAACTATATTTAATAATTGTATAGAGTATGGTGTGTTTCCTGACCTAATGAAATTTAGTAAAGTCATACCTATATTTAAATCGGGTAGTACATCTGATCCTAATAATTTTCGACCTGTTTCTATACTACCCTCGTTCAGTAAGATTTTTGAAAAAATTATCCTAAATCAAATATTACTGCATTTTGATTCACACAATCTCATGCACAATAAACAGTATGGTTTTACTAAAGGTCGTTCAACTACAGATGCTGGTATAGGTCTTATAAAGAATATTTATGAGGCTTGGGAGGGATCGCAGGATGCTCTTGGCATGTTTTGTGATTTGTCCAAAGCCTTTGATTGTGTACAGCATTCAACATTGGTCATGAAGCTACACTACTACGGCATAAGAGGACATGCACTCAATCTTCTGACCTCTTATTTAGCTGACAGAGTTCAGAGGATTGATGTGAATGGCAAGAAATCTCCTGGTTCGGTAATCAGCATGGGGGTCCCACAAGGGTCTATTCTTGGTCCTTTTCTCTTTTTAATATATATTAATGATTTACCATATCTAGTTGAAAAGGATCATGAGATAGTATTGTTTGCTGATGACACCTCATTGATTTTCAAAATAAAAAGACGACAAATCGTATATGACGATGTAAACAATGCTCTCTCGAAAGTAGTACATTGGTTCAGTGTTAATAACTTACTATTGAATAGTAAAAAAACTAAATGTATTATTTTTAGAACACCTAACACGAAAGTTGTTAAAGCCGATGTACTCTTGAATGGTGAACCCGTAGATCCTGTCGATTCTACGGTATTTCTCGGTATCACCATAGACTCCAAATTACAGTGGGGACCCCATATTGATGGATTGGCGAATAGACTTAGCTCTGCAGCTTTCGCGGTCAAAAAAATTAGATCATTAACTGACGTAGAAACGGCTCGACTTGTTTACTTCAGTTACTTCCATAGTATTATGTCCTATGGGATTTTACTTTGGGGTAATGCAGCCGGTATCCAACCGATATTTGTCCTGCAGAAGCGAGCTATTCGTGCAATCTATAACTTAGGCCCTAAAGACTCCTTAAGGCAAAAGTTTAAAGAAATTAATATATTGACAGTTGCATCGCAATATATTTTTGAAAATGTTATGTATGTTAAGAAAAACATTAATAATTTTACCAAAATTGGTGATTTTCATAATATTAACACTAGAAATAAGCATAATCTTGGTGCACCTGTAACTCGTTTGCATCGAATCCGTAATTCTTTTATGGGACAATGTGTACGCTTTTACAATAGGATCCCAGAAAACGTCAGAGAATTTTCTATATCACGATTTAAAAAAATTGTGAAAAGACGTTTGTGTGTTAAAGGTTATTACCAAATTAATGATTTTGTAAATGATAACACGCCTTGGGAATGAAATGCTCGCTCCAGTCTGTTTCAAAGGTATCATTGTCACAAATAATTAAATATGTATTTGTTTAAAATTGATTTTAAAAAATATGTCCCGCTGAGTTTCTTGCGCCGGTTCTTCTCAGGTCTGAGGCATTAATTTTAGTGAACTGGTGGTAAATTTGACGTTCAAAAAATGAAGCATGTAACTTCTTATTTTGAATAAAATTATTTGAATTTGAATTTGAATTTGAATTTGAATTTGTCAAAATTAAGCGTATTACTATTATTGCGTGTTAAGTGGCGGAATTTAACGCCGCGCTTTTCTTTTCTGGTAACGAGGTTACCAGAGCGAAGAAATGAAAATAATAATAATTAACTCCCCGAGTGGGGATGCAACCCATAATCTAATGAGTAAATTATTATTTAGTCTTATTTCATGTTTTTGTCTTATTTCTGTAAAATGTGTAAAATGGGTGAAAAGAGCGTCTATTTATATATAACTATTTTACAAAAGATTAAAAAATAAAATCCATAAAAATATAAAAACATTTCGTTAAAAAATAATCAAAAGCAACAAAAACTAATCTTCTTAGATGATTTCCATAATTAATTATGCCTGCTTGTACATATTATGATTATAGTATACTTATGTATACATAAATTTCATACGTAGAATAGCTTACAAGCTGCCTGTAGCTTGTTACTGTTTATGCACTAGCAATCTGGATAATCTTTACGGTACCTAAAGCGTCTGAACGTCGAAGGAGTATAGTCATACATATAATCCTAAGCACGCTAGTAATATATGTACTGCAACCGTTTTATATATTGTGCAATACCAGATTATAATCTATACTTATAATAGATTTTAAACATAGGAAATGTTTTTAATTTAATTATACCACGACAAAGTCGTTCAAATATAGGTCGTAGAACAAGAAATGCAAATAAAAATCGTTTAAATCTTAGTAATGAAAGCGTATATGAGACGGAAATTAGATAGTAATTTAAATATATTTACTTATTGAGAGGGATGTGTGTCAATAATGATATTAATCCTTACCATTTTAAATAAGTTATTAATTTTCTACGTTAAACAAAGATAAATTTTGCTTTTTACAATATTTCGAAATTAAAAATAGTTTTAGAGAAAAGCTATATCGACTCATATTATCCCTTACTCTCAGTGTATAAATAAGTATATTAGTTATCTTGGCCATTTAATGTAGATCAAAATGTTGATTAGTAGCACAGATTTGAAATTACGATACTAAAAAATTCTTGCTGTGTAACGCCTCGCCGACCTCCATGCTTCCCCCCGCGCCCTCGACATTTTGCTTATAAAAATGGATCCGCAGCACCCGCCTAGCTTCCCCCGGGCATGGAAGGAGGGCCTGCTCATCATGTTGCCCAAGGCTGGGAAGAGCCCATAGCAGCCTGAGGGGTACCGATCTATAACCCTCCTTTGCGCGGTCTCCAAGCTGTCCGAGAAGTTATTCCTCTCACTTCTCCAGGCGCACATCTACTCACGAAGCGAGCAGTTTGGCGAGCGGGTATACTACTCTGGTTACACTACGCCGTAACAGCGATCAACCGAAAGGGGAGAGCAATAGCAGTCTTCTTCGACGTAGTACGCGTATTCGACCACGTTTGGCACCCGGACCTACTTCATTAAGTGCTCAGAGCTGGCACCCCCCAGCACGTCGCGCATGTCTTTGCCTCCCTGCCTCAGTGACAGGACATTTAGCTTGAGAGTTAAGATTTCGAAGTATAGCAGCGACTCAATCGCTGCCGTTGTTCCCCAGGGCAGCATTTTGGCACCTGCTCGCTACGCACTATACACTGATGACATCACATCGCCCTAGCGAGTATCTCTCAAAGAGAAATCCTGCAGGTGGTCCAGAACTTCATCCTCCGTCGAGTGACGCAGGCGCCATACTACGTGAGAAACACCACGCATCACCGCAACCTAAAAATAGAAAGCCTGGAGGTACACATTGGTCGTCTCGCGTCCAACGCATTCCGCTGCGCCAATGTATCGGGTCACCTGCACCTAAGGAGCAGCACTCCGTGGCATATCCGGCCGCCCGAGGTCAGACGTCAGATGACTTCCGAGGGACTTTCTATCCTCCTCCAAATGCGACTCATGAGCCTTGCATTGATCCTTGGTCGTTTAAGCTGGGCCTCCCTCAGGAAACCAAGGGTCTCACCTGACTGAGTTGACCGCCTAGATGGCATTTGATAATCTTTCCAATCCCGTCCCGCACGCCTCTCTCTGTGTCTGCTCTAGAGCAGGTTATCGCTTGAGACCACGGCCATGGAACCAACGCCCAGATGTCGTTCGGAGCTACTACGGAGATGGACGAGAGAATGCTTCAATTCTGCGCCTGGCTCTATAGCAAAGTAAATTTAGAAGCGATTGCACGTATTTTGGAGTTATTCAATAATTATAATGTATTTCGTCGCGGCATTGTTGGTTACATCTTTCGCTTAAGTATTTTTGGGTAAGAGAATAGTAGGTGGTCTGTTGTTTATAATTTCTTTCGTTTAAGTTTTCTGTTGTTTGTGTCATTTGTTTAGGTGTGTGTTTTTTTAAACAATTGGAACATCCTTATTGGAGCTACGAAAATGTGGTTTGCATTAAGGTTTCAATAATTTTCACATTAGTAATCTTCAGTGCTTTGCAAACATAAGTACATTATATGAATAATTCAGTGGTTAAAGCGGGCGAAGCCGCGAGCGGGTCGCTAGTGTGGTAATAAAAAACGATTTCATTTTATATAGCTTTTTTTCGCAAATAGCAGGATAGGCAGAGGGGTCTTAGTGTTAAGACACTCCATTTGCCACTTTCCGCCGAATTCAACATTTTTGCCTTGGTGCCAGAGCAACGATAATGAAGATAAAAAATCATATTAGATTATTACAGATTAAAGTAATAAAAAATCATACTTAAAGTCATTATAGTTGTTAATCAATTCTGTTTATTAAATCAATAATCATGTAGTTTAAGTGGGCGAAGCTGCGGGCGGGCCGCTGGTAAATAATAATTCTTTTAAATGAAACTATTAAGCGCGATACCGAACTATATAACCGGATCAACTGCATATATTTAGTACTAGCGGCCCCTGTACGGCTACGCCTGCTTGAAATGTACCATTTTTTATTTAAGAAAAAACAAACCAAGCCCAAGTCGGACTCGCCCACAGAGCGTTCTGTATCAATTTCAGGGTTGTGATTGGGAAATATCTTTTTGGGTTTGATGACGCGGCGAATTAAGTAGACGAACTTAAGTTTGTGGTCATATATACTAATTAAGTGTGAAATGAACTAACAAATAACTAATATATTTTTACTTTTCGGATTTTTTGCTTTATTTGTATTGGAAGATCTTACTTAGTTAAAAATGTTATAACTGTAGTAAGTGTGTATCTACGGGAAGTACACTACGGGTTTTGATTACGCGGTGAATTTCATACAAAATGAAACAAAAACTATATATAAATATTCATATCTATTGACTGCGTGTTAGCAACTTAATTTATGTGCTCCAAATAACTATAAACTTGAATATTTGACTTTAATTTCAGATGGCTACCTCAACGCAATCTCAAGTAAAATAATCTTAACAAATGTACAAAAAAGTGAATGTACAAGGGTCTCTTTTTTTTCGTTTTGAGGTACAAAATCCTCATAATGGATTCATTATTTTAGTTTAGTTATGCATTAAATAGTAATTTAATTGTTTTGGGAATTGATTTGATTTTCATATACAGGGTGGAAGTGTCAGCGCTTTTTTTTTATGGAAACAACATATAAGGTAAAATATTTCAAACCCATACCTAAGGAAATAAATCAAGATAACAGCTTAAACGAAGGATTTTTTTTTCATTTCACGATTTTTATCCGTACTTTTATTTCGTGCGACGCACACATACACATACTACTACAAAAATACCACTAAGCATTGCCGATCTTCTACTTTTCATTCAACAAAATATAACCGAAGAAGAAAGATCGATATTTCTCGTTCTTTGTCTCGCAATTGCTAATTTTTTATAATAAATCTAAACAACATTCAAAGCTCTTATTAAACAATTTTATTGTTTAATAAAGTCCTACTTTAAGACAATTGATTTTATCTTCTTTATTATGATATTATTTAGAAATTAATGCATACATAAATCATGCACAAAATTATATTCAAAATTCTTAACACACAAAATGATATTGAACTACGATAGATAGGACATTTAACATTATTTTTACATCGTCGTCGTCACATTTTCCTTTTACTACCTCTAATATTTTTATCATAAGTAATATTAAAAACTCAGCATTTGTTTGTTAAAAGAATGTATTTTTGATGGTACACTCAAATACAGACACTCAAGTTTCACATTTAAGAGAAATACTCAGTAATCGCATGCCATATTCGACACAATGACATAATTAATATTAAACAATATCCAAATAATTTAAAACACTTAATCATTGGTTTGATTTGGTTCTTTAATTAACACTTACTTACACTTACTTACACTTAATCATCACTCAAAATCTAAAGACGTCAAAATAAGTCAAGAAGACAGTAGCACCGCGAAGTTATGGTCTGTTTACACATTACAGTTACAGATAATTAAAAACAGATAATTGAAAATCATTGTAATATTTCATAGTACATGGTACTGCCATTAATTAAAATACTTCTCGAACATATTTTTATTTTTTTTTATTAAGATTTTTATTATTATTTACATTTGCTTAATTATTTTGATACAAAATCGTATAAAAATTAAATAGAAACGAGTCTTATAATGTTACACGGGAACCTACAAAAACTCAATACGAATTAAATTTTTACTTAGAAAAGATTTGTAAATAGTATTGATAATTTTATTAATTATTTTAATATCAAATCATGCGTAAAACGGATAATCTATATATAGTATGAACTATAGTGTTATATTGAGCAATCATTCGTGCACGATATAGCAGCACTGGCGCGAAACCTAAAGAGGAAACTTTCGAATGACGTAGCTGAATGCCACTTTCCGCCATGCATGTATGTATGATGTATTTAAAATTTTTTTAATTTCGAAGACAATTGACAACATGTATTATTTACTACCTCTGTTTAAAAAATTGTATTGAAGGATAAATTATTGTTTCAAAATTCAAAAATAAATACAAGCAAAAATAATAAAATAAATATTTTATTATTTTTGCTTGTATTTATTATTACTATAAACGTAATTATTAAAATTTAAATCTGTAATGAAAACTATTATTCGGATTTTGGGGTAAAATAAGTAAACTTTTTTAAAATTTATTTATTAGGCTTTTAAATTCAAATAAAATATAAAAATAACATATTTGTTGTAAATTATTTAAAAGTTTTTGCAATTGCCACACTGACGGCTGATCACTCGTGACAACTTTGTTGTTGATGTCAAAAGATTTAAAGTTTTGTTATAGGATATAAAATCCCAAGACGACCTCGGTTTTTTTCTCAAAAAAATACTGAACGGAGTACAGTCAGACATCGTGCGCCACGACTGGCCTTATTATTATACCTACTAATATTTACAATAAAAAAACTACACGAATGTTGAAAAGAATTCATCAAAATATGAAATAAAAATCATGCAAGAATACTACGAGGAGAAACACCACCGCAAGTTTTCCATCAGTCACAAACATAAACAGTTTGTTTAAATTAAATTATTTATGTAACCTATAACTTACTTATAAAATTTATTTAGTAAACCAATTTGTTCGCAATCAAATAATACTCACAGTCCTATTATCGGATACTTCTGACAATTTACGGCTTATTAAATTTAATTAGCGAAGTTTTCACATTAATATTATGAACAAGCTGTGACTTTAGCGACTACTTCATTATTCTTCATTTTAAGTGAGGCAAAGTTTATAATGTGTATAAATTAATATGTTCGCGGAGTAAAGTTTAAAAAGATAGAGAATAAATTTATATCTTAACTTTGTATGAAGTTTCGCACATACCATATTTTATTATGATATGTATTTGATACACTCGTTAATAGCATATTATTAGTTATTTTGTAACAGACAAATTTTGCAAGTTTTAATAATATACATTAAAATATAACTTTTTTGAGGCCAATCGTGGCCAATGGTACAAAGTGTGACTATAAAACCGATTGGTCGTGTGAGTACGATCCCCACTCGAGGAGATGAAATATTTACTTAAATTTATATTTCCATTTCTTGGCTCTGGTGTCGAGGCGCGGCGTTAAGTTCTGCCACTCAACACGCAATGCCTCAAGAATTCGGCAGAAAGTGGGGAACGGAGTGACTTAACATTTGGTTCCCTCTGCCTACCCTGCTGTATGCGGGATACAGCGTAAAGCTAATTTAATTTAATTTTAATTTGAAATATGACTTCAAAATAATTAAAAAATATTTTTTACATGGGTACATAACATGATTTCTTTTGACTGACTGACTACTTAGTTAGGATGGCGATTATACCATAATAATAAGCTGTGTGTATCCTACAAAACAATTTAAAAGGAAGTTATTTCAAGCAAGCTGAATTCATTTTTAATTATCTTTCCCTACAAGTTAACTCATTAACGATGTGTAAAAATGTGCAATTTTTCTTAGTAACACCTCTGCAAGTTTTTTTTTTAAATGTTTACACTTATAGTTAATACCATTGAAAAGTTAATATGTTAAGCTAAGCAGAGAACTCTGCATTTATCTTTTAAGCTTCAAGCATGTATCCTACATACAGCATGTTAGAAAGAGGGAATCTAGTATCACAACACTCCATTCCCGACTTTCCGTAGAATTTTTCGAGATATTGCGTGTTTTGTGGCGGAACTCAACTCCGCGCTTTGTCTTGTTATCAGAATCCCAACTCAAACCAATGTGCTTACAGTTAGATGCTGTGCTGCTGCACCACGATGGTCTTTATATTAATAAAAACATATTAAAAAACATGCAAATGAGGTATTATGAAATTGCTATGATTATTTTTTATAAGCAAAAGACGCTCCATAAATTTCACGCTTCGTGAACTTTAGCTACGGTTGTCTTTCCCATATAAAGCTATTATGATTTTCACACCAAGTATACATAAGTGCTGAGCACAGAGTATTTAGAGGATAAAATTTGTTATTATAATAACAATATTACAAATATATCTTTTTAGGTATACCTAAAAAGATATATATATATATATAAGTAGATGAGAGATGTATAACTATGATTTAATATTGCCAGAAGTATATAATTAATTAAAAAGTATTGTATTGATTTGAGGCCAGTCGTGGCGCAGCGGCACAAAGTGTGACTGTGAATCGACTGGTTGTGTGTTCGATCCCCACTCGAGGAGATGAAATATTTACTTAAATTTATATTTCCATTTCTTCGCTCTGGTGTCGAGGCAAAGTGCGGCGTTGAGTTCTGCCACTCAACACGCAATGCCTCCAGAATTCGGCAGAAAGTGGGGAACGGAGTGTCTTAACACTAGGTTCCCCCTGCCTACCCTGCTGTGTGCGGGATACAGCGTGAAGCTGATTGACCCATACGCTCGTTTGTCTTGTCTTATACCATAAAAAAAGGTTCCCAGCTTCCATCTGTCTATCCTCCTATGTGCGAGGTACAGCGTGAAACTATAAAATAAAAACTATTATCAATACTTTTTTTCAAAGCCCTTTTTGTACCTCTACTAACGTGAGTAACTGATTGTAACATTTGTGTTTTATATTCTGGTTGAAATATTTTCCACGTGTTGTAAGATTGTCGTACATCTCTCGGTTTTATGGCGTACAGTACTATGTTCACACAATATATTTTTACACAATTCAGTTTAAGAAATTCGAGTTTATTTATAGCAAGGAAAGGTTTTTGATAAGGAATAAACATTTTGAATTAATTTTATTTATACGGAGATCGTTTTTAAATCTTCACTCATTTCTAATATCGAAACGTTGCTTTCTTTTGATAGAAAAAATTACATGAATAATGTAAATATTCACTATCGAGGTTCGATTTTCAGCGCTCTGCTCTTACTAATTGGCACATGTTTTACAACAGTTGGTTTATTAATCGTTATTCATGTAGAAATTTTGTATGAATTTTGAGCTTATAGAAGCTTTCAATAGATTGATACACATTTGGAAATAAATAATATTGTTATAAATATTTGTACAGTAAGTATTGCGAACTGGAGTATTATTGCATTTTCATTCCGACGTAATTTAAGAGGATTAAGTCCATATGTTATTTAGATATGTTACTTTTTCAAAGAGTTTACCTGAAATATATGGGGTTCCTTTTAAGGAAAAAAGTTGTCCGTCTGTCTATCTGCCTGTCTGTTAAGAGCCTTTATTTCAGGGACGCTTGAAAATATCGATTTGAAATTCAAACATGATTTCCTGAAAAAAACTTCAGGTTAACCAGATAGTACTAGTTCAGAAAAAATCTGAAAACTATACATTTGTGGTTAAATCCTAAGAAATACTAGCCGGATATAAATGGGATACTTCCAGTTAACCTAAAATTATGAAATTTGGCAGTTGGCATTTACAGGTAAAAATTCTGAAAAATATAGATTTGTGGTTAAATATTAAAAAATAATAATCTTAAGTAGGGGGCAAAATTTGGTATCACAATAAGTATAATAATAAGCCGCTAATTCAAGTGACGTATCAGATGAAAGATCTCAATTTTTTTACTGAACCCTCGGTGGGCAGCGTGACTCCCGCTTGTCTTTTATTTTATACATTAAATATCATCATACTATTAACATTTTTAAAGTATTGTTCCACACTTAGGAAATAAAAATACTGCTTAGATACGAAACTGAGCTTCTATAAAGTGTTATCTCAGAAACCTTCGTAAATAAATAAGTAGGTACCTGAATAAGACAAACGCATGCTTGACCGAGTTTCTTCAGAGTTCAGACGACCCGGGTATCATTCACTTGTGTTCACGTTTTTGAAATGTTTTCGGACAAGAGAAATTGTATCAAATATTCAATTTATTTCTTTACATATTTATTCGAGCTTCAAATTTTACCGTGAAATTCATGTTACGTTTTCAAATAATGCAAAGTAATATTATTCTGGCGGTGAGCTATTCTTAAACATTATATAAGGAAAGATAATTATATGAAAATTCAAAGAATGTGTTTAAAGAATTTATTCTCAAAAAGAAATACAATTTCACTTACATGAGAACAATACAATAAATGTAACAATTTACATCGCCTTACAAGTACCCAGTTAACGAAATAAAATATTAATCATAGTTTTTAACATTTGCAATTTGTTTATTCGCTGGAAAAATTGGTATTCTCTAAAATATATTTTGAGAGTTTAGACTTAAATTCGTTAACTGAGCTTACATTTTTCACAGATGCAGGCAATTTATTATAAAGTTGTGCTCCATCAAAATTAATATTTTTCTTAGCGAGTTTGGTTCTAATTTTTGGAAGAACTAGTAAACTTGGTCTACGGCTGCTACGTTTACTGTTTTGTTTAATAAATGTTAAATTAGAACGTATCAATTTACTTATATTTTTCTTTATAAAAATACAAGAATTATATACATAAAGTTGTCGCAGATTCATTATGTTTGTGTCTTTGTAAAGTTCAGTTGTTGGTGTCAAAGTTGGATATCCAAAAAGTATTTTAATTAATTTATTTTGTTTTCTTTGAAGTGCTTGTAATTTTGATTTACCAGTATTACCCCAAATTTCGATTAAGTACAATAAATGTGATTTTACTAGAGAATTGTAAATATTATATTTGATTTTTTTAGGTATGCATTTTGAAATATTGATTAGTGAACCAATTAAAGAAGAAAGTTTTTTATTTATGTAATCTATTTGATATTTAAAAGTTAAATGATTATCTATACGTAAACCTAAGTACTTTTCACAATTTTTTTGTTCGAATGGAAAGTTATCAACAGTGAGTGGATCATGCGGTGCAATAATTTTATTCTTAGTTTTAAATATAATGTAACAAGTTTTAGAAGCGTGAATAAAGATGTTGACAGTCAATCAGTCTAACGCTCTGTTTATGAATTATTAAACACTCCACCGAATGTGGAGATTGGCATTGTTCTGTATGTATTGTTCTTTTTATTTTCTTTTGTTTTTAAAAACTTCAAGAACTAGCTCATTCTTATATCAGCTCAAATAAATGTCACAAATACCTTTATAAAAATATTAAAAAACATGTTAGTAAAAGTCATTTACGAATATTTTTACATTTAAATGTAAATATGATATAAAATTTTCTCTTGAGAAATTCATATAGAAAATATTAAAAGAATTTCGTCAAGTCAGTTGCAAACATCGCAACCAAAAGTATACGAAGTCACCTTAATTCTACTTTTACCCGCGGCTATGTTTTGAGGCAACATATCGTAGAAATTCATCTACAGCAGCATGTTTACAAAGATAAAGATATACGCCAATGTACTTGCTTGAAATTACTACTTACTAAATATTTTATGTTTTTATTTTCTTACTAACGGTATAATTTGTAAGGGACTTAATATCTTTTTTAGTTTCACGCTGTATTTCACATATAGCAGTGTAGGTAGGGAATGTAGTATTAAAACACTCCGTTCCTCACTTTCCGCGGATTTTTGGACTAAATATCTAATGTTTGTAAATAATAATACTTCTAGAATAACAAACAATATGTCTCAATGGGCAGAATGTGGTATAAGTATACATAATATAAAAAATACATCTTTTTTTTTATTTTACATCGTTACAGCTATATATTTTGTTAGCAACATTTCAGTGTCATTTAATCAAGTAAAAAAGCTCTGTTGATGACTATATAGAAGTCAGTCAGTCAGTCAGGCATTGTGAAAAAAAATATTTTAGCCCTAGAAACAGAACTGCCATGATAGTCTTGTGGACACTTTCCTCCGTCTTTGTCACCTGTGGGCTACTTGCAAACTTCTTCTTGCTTAAATTTGAAAATCATATACAACGAATTTTATATTTCGCGGTGTCTATGGTAACACTACGTCAGTCGTAGAGGGTTAAATACATGTTTCCACCAAAAGTTTAAGACATTGCCTATAGATCGTTCAGATGCAAAGAAGGCGAAAAGTGATAGAAACTCAATGCACTGTCTGTCTACCAGAACAGAAAAATATAAATAATTTAAATATAATCATTCTCTAAAGTGGAGGTGGTGCTACTGAGCTACGAAGGCCTATAAAACGAATGATATACGAGTACACATGTAGGTTTCAAGTAAAGTAAAACTTAGATTTTACTAGGTTGATAATTCCAATTAAAATAGAGAATTAGTATTAAGTATTATATGTACAGTATCTGACAATAGAGCAGCACTTGAGTGTACAATTGTATCTTTCGGGTTGTGGTAATGAAATGGTAATCTTATTAGCCTTGATTACCATTACAGTTACACATATAATAAAAAAGAAAACTTATTTTTTTATAGGGAGTTATATAACAAGAAACCAGATCCTAATTTAATATACCTAATACAGCTGTCCTTAATCCTTAATCAAGCAAAATACTCAAATCTCACAATTTCAGAACGAACGAACGAAATTTCTAAAAGGCACTCGATAATGTAAATTTGATTGGTTATCCGAGCCTTAACAAATAGTGCAGGAATTTTGGAAGTGATAATGGTAAATGAAAGGGAATTATACAGCTTATATTAATTTATTTGGTTTCGGGTGAATAATTTGAACTTAAAATTTCAATAAGGTTTCACATCATCAGTTCAAGATATAATTTGCAAGATATAAATTAATTATTTTTAGCATTTCCTGGCCTTAAAAGGCAAAAACAGAAAACTTATAGGGTCAGTTCAGTTCTTTCATTATGGCGCTTCCTCCGGTTATAGGTTCACTTGCTGTCCATCTTTCTGTCTGCCAAGAGCATTGTTAAGATCACGTACAGGTATCAAGCTGAAATTAACATCGAATATATGAATATTCGATGTTAATAAAAATAAAAGCTTACAGTTCGTAGAAACACAAAAAAATCTAAGTAGTAATAAAAAATAAATATAAAAAACACTACAAATGTAATAATTTGTAGTTTAATTCATACAAAACATTTTTTTTATTGCAAGCTTAGGCTTAAAATTTTATCCGCTCGCGGCTTCGTCCTTTTGAACAACACTATTTTTAAATTACTTTTTCGTTTGTTCTAATCACATTATCACTTTAAATACAATATTATACGCTAAAATACATAAAAAAACAATATTTATACATAAAAATGTAAAATATATTTTTTATGTTGCAAATATCGAATTTTCTAACTGTCATAGTATAAAAGTCAGTGTCCATACATATATAATGAAACCATTTCTATGGCAGTGAAGTAAATTAAGCCATAAGCAGACATTGTTCAACATTACGGATTTCTACTGTTAAATGTAATTCAGTTCGCGTAAAACACATTTGTTATGACGATGCAATCTACGTGTTTTATTATATAGTCGTAAAATATGTGTTTTGTAAAATAGTCCAACATTTATATTTTAATCAGCTTCACGCTGTATCCCGCACACAGCAGGGTAGGCAGAGGGAACATAGTGTTAAAAATTTTACGTAGCGGGACTTGATACTGCGCCTCCTGGAAACCTACCAGGAGGCGCGGGTTCAAGTCCCGCTACGTTCATATTTTTATACATTTTCTAAATAATTATTTTTCTTTCTTAAGTGTGGAATAACATTTTAAAAATATTAAAAATAAATAAAAAAACTTTTTTAAATAGTTATACATAAATGATAGTACTTATGTCATTTGTATGTATTTAAAAAAAAGAATGAGGTCATCCTAGTGAGGCAGCGTGTGAATTTTATGATTGTGTGAAAGGTTATAATTAAAATAGTTTTATAAACCATTTTTAAATGAGAAACTAAAGCAATAAGTTCGGACACTCAAAAAGCGGAGAATGGAGTGTCTCACCAATAAGAATATGCTATTTTATGTATTAATATATAAATGTAGCACATAGACAGATATAATAACCAAAAAATTAAGTTGACACAAGCCTACTTTAATCGTATTTATGGTTGATTATTTTTAAAATCTTACAAATAAAATACGTTATTTAGAATCAAAATATATTCTTTCTTTAAATACTGTAAAAGAAAATTTTATTTCTTGGAAAGTAATTAATTTTATCTCAATAAACCACTCTGACATTGCAGTAGCTGCCTTATTCTAAGTCCTTTCCCAGTTATTTATGTAACTCAAATTCTTACTTATGGAGTTATTATTTTACTTACCTATTGTATAAAGTAATGTTTGTAATTTTTTTTAATGTATCAAATAATGAAAATAATGATTCTTTTTCACATAAATGTATTAAGAAACTACATTTTTATAAAGTCATTTTATGTTCGTAAAATCATTAAACATGACTTATATGCTCCAAGAATAACGACCTACGAGATTTTGTGCACGTAAATTTTCTATGAGATTTTAAGCATCCGAGCTTGAACTCGCTATAATATGGGCATAAAATTTCCTTTTGCCCTAAATTTATGAATAATTTCAGATACCATTAACTCTATCATAATAGAGTGTAGGCAGGCTAGGTAAGCAAATATTTAGTTAAGTTAAACTTAAATGATGATAGTACAAACTATTAATAATTTATTTTAACTAAAACAAAACAACATTTTTATTTATTTGGCCGTAATTGTTATGAATTTAATTTCGGATTTAGATTTTTTTGAGATTCCAGGTGTCGATACCAGGTTAAAATGTTAACTAAACAAGAGAAGGTTTGCATATTTAAATTTATAAACTAATATTATAACGTTGAACTTGAGTAAAATAGATATTTTTTTAGCGAAAGATGATTTTTTAATCTATTCGCATATAATAATTCTTTCTTTTGACATGTCCTTTTATACTTAGGGCTCAATGTGATCAATGAACACATGTTGTGACGGGTATCGCTGCTAAATAGCAGCAGATATAAAAATTATATATTTATGGCCTTTGGAAATTATTTCTATTAAAAAAAAGTCGATTAGAAATATAGCTCTATAATTTTATACAATTCTTGAAAGGCATTTCTTTCTTTCTTTCTTTTCAGCTTTTTCAGCTCACAAACACCACGTTATATTGTACCGTAGGCCTACCTTATTGTATGGGCTGATTATAAAAAAACGTATTTGCAGTGTATGCAATGTATGCATAAGATAAAATAATTAAGCGAGAATAGAATTCGGCTCTTTTCATCAGAGCTGACTTTCGAGTCTGTGCAACCGACATTACTGTCTATGTAGTTTAACAATATGAAAGTATTTGTAATGATCTATTTGAATAAAGATTTTTTTTCTTTTCATATTGAAAATTATACCAGCTACAAATATGTATCTTCTGCCTACGGCATCGTATATAAAAGTAAACCCTTTAAAGTTGAATAATAATGATCATAAATCATATGTTTGAAGAAAAAATATATAGTAATTTGTTCTTATATAATTTTGGAAATGTTTTCTTATTATTGTTTAACTCAAAATATATAAAAATAAGTCATTTTAATTTAAAATATAATATAGTATACATAGGTAATGGATTAAAATACAATATACATAGGAAATGGAGGCGATGTTGAATTGCGTAAAATAGAACGAAAGATTGATTGCGGCGTTGAGTTCCGCCACTCAACACACAAAGCCTCCAGAACTCGGCGTAAAGTGGGGAACGGTGTATTTTATATATGTATATTAATACTAGGTTCCCTCTGCCTACCCTGCTGTGTGCGGGATATAGCGTGAAGCTGATTTATTTTTTTATTAGAACGAGAGATATCCCTTTCTCGTTCTGGTATGTTTTTTGAGAATGAAAAGTGGCAGATCGGCAACGCTTAGTAGTATGTATTTACGTTAATGGGTATCTATTCGTAACTGTGTCACACGAAATCCATAATGGATAAACATCGTGAAATGAAAAAATCTACCTCTAAACTGATGAGCTATCTTGATTAATTTCTTTAGGTATGGGTTTGAAATATTTTACTCTATTTGCTGCTCCCGTAAAAGGAGTGCAGACGCTTCCACCCTGCATATTAATAACAGTTGTAGGTTCGATTTCCACTCGAGAAAATTATATATTTAATATTTTTATTTCTTCGCTCTCGTGTCGATCCAAAGAGCGGCTTTGAGTTCTGCCACTCAACCCCGTGAAAAGTGGGGGGAGTGGAGTGTCTTAACAATATGCGGAATAAAGCGCGAGAAGCTAAAAAAAAGCAGTTTAGGATACTAAAAATAGAACTGTGTAATACAACCACCTTAGATAATCTATTATGCTATATATATTGCTATAGAGCGTACTAGCTTCGCTTAAGCTTGCGTGTAGTGTAATTTCCGTTATTTTCCCCGCGAGCTTTTGTTAGTACCGACTATATCCTATATTTTTCATAGCCATTCTCAGTTCAGTTTATTATGAAGAATATTCGATAAGGCAGCTTCTTCCTTGTTGACGAGGTATATGGTATCGACACATGCCCGTGTAGTGTATAAAGCTTTCGTATTTGGCACGTCGCTACTGTAACTGACATCCCAACCTACACTCAATAAAATATTTAAATAATAATTTGAATATTTTAGTATGGCTCGTGATACGTCTAATATAGTTAGAACTCTTTCGTAGTGATCGTAAGTAATCCGGGATCTTTTAGAGATTCAGAGGTAACAATATAAATATTAAATGTACAATAAGTTTAATATAAATACAAATAAAAGATATTATGATAAATAAAATGTCATTGTCTGTCCGTTTCATTCTCTCGTGATATTTCTAAAAGAATATCGTAGACGTCCTATCCTCCTCTCTGTTATACCCAGTCATTACTGATAGTTATAACTAAGGGGGGATAGTGAGTGGCCCCGCACCCGCCACTTACCGTGGATTCCGGCCATTCGGCTCTGAACCCTCCGGGACGGATCGGAATAGTTAATATTTGTGATTCTTATAATGGAAAACCATAATCGCAAAAGCGAAAGGTCAATTATTCTGATGCAAAGACCGAAGTCTAATATACATACTTGCAATGGAATTGAGATTATTATATGTAGGCCGTAGCCATAATTATATAACATATAACTCTCTGCTTCACATATCAGATCGAACTCCCTACCGCTAGGCGGCCGATTATGTGAATCCACTTCAGTTTGTTTCTTTAGAGGGCATTACATTAATACACCCATTTATATATTTCATATTATAATTATTCTGATGCAAAGACCGAAGTCTAATATACATACTTGCAATGGAATTGAGATTATTATATGTAGGCCGTAGCCATAATTATATAACATATAACTCTCTGCTTCACACATCAGATCGAACTCACTACCGCTAGGCGGCCGATCATGTGAATCCACTTCAGTTTGTTTCTTTAGAGGGCATTACATTTATATACCCATTTAACTTTCGTGTATCTTTCTTATAACTATATATTTACTAATCGTATCTTAATAATATTCAATTCTGTACGTATAATGTGACGTGTTTAATGTTTCTTATTTCCGTATGAATTCGTTAATATAGTATAATTCGTATTATAATTATTAACTTCGTGCTCTTATTATATTCGTGCCCTAGTTTCAATATTAATATAATTTATATTCACTGTTATTGTAACGCCTCTTTTAAACAGAACCGTCGTAGAATAACACGCACAGCACACACCCTGCAGCTGTTTGTCTGAACTGACACTAGACTCAGAGTTGTGGGAATGTAATATAGAAATCATTAATTGAAAATACTCAGTTATCGCTAGGACAGCCAGCGACTCCAAGTAGACATGATTCTACTACCAGTTCAGTAAAGAACCTCAGTGCTGAGAAGAACTGGCGGAAGAAACTCAGCAGCAGAATCCAACAATACTAAAGCAATTCGCTTATATCAAACATGCCAGCACCAGTGACGCCCGGCTATATATTATAAGTATGTCGTCGACATCAGTCGATTGACGCATTATATTATCTACGATAAAACCAAGTGTTAGACAAACAAGCGGACACTACTACATACACCAGAGTTCCAGGACATAAAATAGCATCGCGCACCCGTATGCGACGGGCGGACACTACTACATACACCAGAGTTCCAGGACATAAAATAGCATCGCGCACCCGTATGCGACGGGCGGACACTACTACATACACCAGAGTTCCAGGACATAAAATAGCATCGCGCACCCGTATGCGACAGGCGGACACTACTACATACACCAGAGTTCCAGGACATAAAATAGCATCGCGCACCCGTATGCGACGGGCGGACACTACTACATACACCAGAGTTCCAGGACATAAAATAGCATCGCGCACCCGTATGCGACGGGCGGACACTACTACATACACCAGAGCTCCAGGACATAAAATAGCATCGCACACCTATCCATCATACACCAAGTGTTAACGTTGACGCACCACAAGGCACCGCGAAACTATCTAAATATAATATATATAAAATTAAATGCCACGGCAATTCACTTAGCCAAGCACATTAGTACCAACGAAGCCAAGCAGCAGTCGGTTCTGACTATAATATTAGTTAATACTAAAACAAGGGTCAGTGAACTCTAACAGTCGTATAAATCGTAAATAATTAATATTTGGTTAATGTCTAATGTCTATTGTATTTAATTAAAGTAATATATAAAAAATATTGAAAGATTACTTTTATTGTAGGACATTAAACAGACTCATATTTATATGATATTTATATAATATATACTAAAACAAGGGTCAATGAACTCTAACAGTCGTATAAATCGTAAATAATTAATATTTGGTTAATGTCTAATGTCTAGTATATTTAATTAAAGTAATATATAAAACATATTGAAAGATTACTTTATCGTAGGACATTAAACAGACTCATATTTATATGATATTTATATAATATATACTAAAACAAGGGTCAATGAACTCTAACAGTCGTATAAATCGTAAATAATTAATATTTGGTTAATGTCTAATGTCTAGTATATTTAATTAAAGTAATATATAAAACATATTGAAAGATTACTTTTATCGTAGGACATTAAACAGACTGATATTTATATAATATTTATAAATTGTAAATATATATTTTGATATAATAGTTTTATTTCATATTATAAATTATACTATTATATTTATATTTCCTTTTATAGTAACATGTTAAATATTTATTAATATATATAGTAATTACATTAATAAGCTATTATAATTCACCAAACCTATTTAACTTTAATTTCACAATTCCCATACACGCATCTAACGAAGATGGCGGCAGGCATTCTGCGTACATTAATTTAATTGTAATTTTATATACCTCGTAAAAACATCTTCATGTATTTATTTCCATTTACTATATAAATAATATTTATCGCTGGATATTGACGGCATTAATATCACTCTTCTTTATTTTAATAATAATCTATTAAAAACTTACCGACGAAGTATTTCAATACAAACAATCGTAAATAATGAAAGCACTTATAACTTATCTTAGCAACCTCAAATACTTATATCACAATTGAAAACACAATCTCACATGCTTTTTATATACATTAAATATAACTAGATATATGTTAATTATAAATTAAAACTTCTCGTAAACATTTAAAACATGCATCCTTCCTCAGACGCGTCCGCCATCTCCCTCTCTTTCTTTTTCCTTTCTTTTCTCTTTCCTTGACTTTGACGTGGACAGTAGCTTATTCAGCCAACATGATATTTTACAATAATTAAAATATTAATTATGTTATTATTTATTTTAAATTATAATACTTATCGTTTCATTATAATTATTAAATTATTTTTAATAAATATATTTTATATCTGAGTATTTTACCTACGGTATATTACGTCACTTCAATATTATTTGTGAATGGAACGCGTAATTAAATAACTGAACTAAACTATTATTTATAAGATTGTATTTATCTTAAGCTATAATTAAATAATATTATAAATTATATTTATAATATTTTTTTTATAAATGTTTTTTATTTAATTAATTATATTATTTACCAACACAGTTTAGTTCTGGTATGGATCGTTACACTACTTGTATACATATACGTACTTGTGCCCTTACATCAGTTCAAAGTTAAATAATTTCATCAAATCTATACTATGTTATGAAAAATTTAATAATGTTACTAAAATAAAAAAAATATCTACGAGTATTTTTTATAATTTACAGAGCAGTGACATTATCAATATTGTGGTAAAAAATATAATTATCGTTGTTCTCTAACTTTTTTTTTCATATATTGTGAGCGAAGCGTGGTGAGCGAAAAAAGCAAAGGAGTTTTCCATGAAATTTAAGTTATTTGAGTTGTCTATTATTAAAATTATAAGTATAAATGTTAAGCATATTAGTACTGCCTATTTAGTTTGTTTTTATTAATTAAATGACATTGCGTGGAACATTCCCTGTTCCAGAGAAACGAAGAAATTAGATATTTATAAGCCTTTCTTGAAATGGGATTTCAATCGGCAACCAAAAAGCCAAGAACATCTCTCGTCATGGAAATAAAACTAAAAAATATTCTTTTCATGTAGATATTAAAATACAAGTTCCATGCATATTGTAAAATGTCATCACGTCGTCGTTTTTAAATATCAGTATATTTAATATTGTTTAAGTGCACCCCGCTTTCATTCGTCTAGAGTAAAGAACGTTCGGCATTGTTCAGTGTGTCTGTTGGTGTATAATTTTCTTTTAAAACTGCCTTATATTTGCTATAATAATACATTAAATAAATAAAAACATAATTTAAATCTATCTTTTTTTTGCTATATATTTTTTGCATTATGATAAAAGCGTCTAACTGTAATTACTTGTTACTGTAATTACTTGTGTAGGAATTTATTTTCATTTCTCCACTCCAGTAGGTCAGAGTGCAGCGTTGAGTTTCGCCTAAGCACTTTGTCTCCGAAACTATAGCGAAAACAGATTATCATATAAACAGATATCATGATAGAACGTGAAAATGTAAAATAATATATAAAATTAATTGATACCGCCATAGTATTTATTTTTTAGTCACAATAATATTAGCATACATATGCTGAGATTTGAAGCTGTTTGAGATAAATATTTGTATTTGCCATACTACTACCACATGTTCTGTTATTCTAACAGAATGTAAACTGTAATTTAATCAATATAGCTATGTGTTTGTGATAAATAATAGATTTACCAGAAACATTATCTGCATTTAGCAATTGGTTAATACTATTTTACGATACAAGCAAATTTAACTGCAGTAGGTATAATCTCAGCTTCACTATTGTAAAATGTTGGACCTTCGTGTAAAACCCATTTAAATTATTAGGGCTATAACCGTATAGTTTATATGGCTTTTGTTTTTATTGTAGACATAAAAGTCTACTATTATATTTAATACGTAATCATTTTGTAGATCGTTCAATTATGTATATAATGTTCTTTCAAGTTTTGAATAGACTTCTTGTATTAGCTTATTATTGGGTCAAATCTTATCTATGACAATCTTAACATATCTTACAAAGAATTTCTATATCACATTTAATGCTTAAATATTTAGAGATTAACCGGCGAATAGCTAAATAACATCCTTTAACGTAATATGTAACAGTTTCTTTAAATCTTTTCTTTATAAAAATAGAACACGTTTATCCAAAACGAGTAGGGTAACTCCATAAAATTATACAATAAAAGTTATATTCACCAATACGAGGAAAAGTACTAAAATAGCTCATTTGTGTTTACAAAAGATCGAATCTCAAGGCAGTGGTATAGTTTGGTTTATTTAAGCCCTATCAGATATCTGCAACCCTCTATAATGTTTGTTGAGGGACAGATAACTTTTAGATTTGCATAATTTCCACCGATACCACGATTTCC
The DNA here is from genome assembly GCA_021202915.1 of Heliconius himera. NCBI lineage: Eukaryota > Metazoa > Arthropoda > Insecta > Lepidoptera > Nymphalidae > Heliconius > Heliconius himera. Next base: position 154,416 of record JAJHJA010001122.1, on the reverse strand, counting down.
ATTTATAGATCATGTTCAAAAGTGTTAGAGTGTGAGCCTATAGATATTTGAACCCAGAATAATACTTTTGTGGCTTAGACTAACACATTATTTTACACGTGGTTGGTTACGCAGTAGGACATTTAACCGTCGAACCCACAACCAGTCGGTTTTGCAGTCACACCTCGTGCCGCTGCGCCACGACCGGCCTCACTCGAGGAGATGAAATATTTACTTAAATTTATATTTCCATTTCTTCGCTCTGGTGTCGAGGTTTAGCGCGGCGTTGAGTTCTGCCACTCAACACGCAATGCCTCCAGAATTCGGCAGAAAGTGGGGAACGGAGTGTCTTAACACTAGGTTCCCTCTGCCTACCCTGCTGTGTGCGGGATACAGCGTGAAGCTAAAAAAAAAACATTTAACCGTTAACTTGATTGTTTCGGGTTCGATCCCCAGTTGGAACAATTCATTGCTTTCATTTCCTTACTTGATTTGAGGGCGTCGTGTCGCAGGGACACAGAGGTTGTAAGTTGGATTCCCACTAGGGGGAATGAAATATTTAATATTGACATTTCCTCGCTGTGGTACCGGTAACGAGGCAAAGCGCGGAGGTTATTATAATAATTGAATATTAATCTTATTTAAATGTGTTTCTCAGTAGTATTATTTATTATCAACTTTTTCATAGTAGAGACTTAAGTTTTTTTTTTCCAAATAACAAATAAACTTATATACTTTATGATAAGGGTTATTCCATACAATATAATAAATGTGTCCCGATCAACAGCCACATAAAAAATAGTATCAATTTTACGCAAGATTATCTTTGACTCATATCAAAATATGATTACCTTTTTATAGTTAAATTGTTTAAATAACTATTATTTTGGTCAGTAACGAATGGTCAGTAAAAAGTATATTATTAAAATTATAGATTTATTTATTTATTATTATTTTTATACGGATTCAAATAAAATAAAACATTATATAATGTGGCTTACATATATATATGTGATAAATATCTTTTTCCTGTTTATTCGCTTCTAAAATGCGGACTATGGTCTTGCCAAATATTTTAGGTCTAGTTCAGTGGTTTGCGAAAAGGTGACAGACAGGCAAAGTTATTTACGCGTTTGGTTCGTTAGTTTATACTTGGTACATAACTCAGTCAAGAAGGCGATATGCCTTTTGGAACTGGCAACACTCCAGTTTAATATTTACAACTGTTGCTATTAATATAAATTTATTTCATAAGTTTCATATATTGATATTATGAAGCTTAATGTAGTTTTCAGTTTATGAGCTTACAAGAATCTTGACATACTAAATATATGGTTAAATTTAGTTATATTAATATAATTACGTAGTTAGCCTTTAAGTGTGTATACAATGTGATTTTTTATGTGTTATATAAAAAATAACAACTTCGTGCTTTTTCCCTAATAGCTAGGTAGCCAGAGAGAATTTAGATTTTCCGTTCTCTATTTTATTCCAGAAATTAAGGTACACTTCTTATTGCAAGAGCGAAAAAAATAATTTATTTGTTTCTCCTAGCGAGCATCGAACACTTAATGATCGTGTTTGCATTCACTGCACACTTATATGACGAAGCGGGGCGCGTAGGCCTGTGCAGGCAGTGCTGACTCGTTAGGTCTTCCTTCATACTTGGAACGCGGTGAAGTCAGATGACGTCTTAGTACAATTCTTCAGTATGCCACACGAAGGAACAGTGAAGGCCGCATCGCTCGTTCCCACTATTATAAGAACGACGCGTCATTCACCCCACGTCCCTAAAAGCTGACAATTGACATTGACAAGTGACAGTGTTGCCATCCTCTGAATACACCTAAGTCAAGCAACTTGGCGTTCCGTAATCATATTCTGCGACATATATGTATATGTTGAATCTCATAAATAATAATTAATAAAAAAAGGCCAGTTTTGAGGCCAGTCGTGGCGCAGCGGCACGAGGTGTGACTGTAAAAACCGACTGGTTGTGGGTTAGATCCCCACACGAGGAGATGAAATATTTACTTAAATTTATATTTCCATTTCTTCGCTCTGGTGTCGAGGTTAAGCGCGGCGTTGAGTTCTGCCACTCAACACGCAATGCCTCCAGAATTCGGCAGAAAGTGGGGAACGGAGTGTCTTAACACTAGGTTTCCTTTGCCTACCCTGCTGTGTGCGGGATACAGCGTGAAGCTGATTTATTTATTTTTTATTAAAAAAAAACAATCAATCTAATTGTTTGTTGGTATTGCTACTGTTGCATTATTATTTCGTCCATAAACAGCAGAGTCCATAAACGCTGTATCCCACAAACAGCAGGGTTCGCAGTGGGAACCTAGTGTTAAGACACTCCGTTCCCCACTTTCCGCCGAATTTTTACGGCGTTGCGTGCTGAGTGGCTAAACTCAAGACCAGATACCAGAGCGAAGAAATGAAAATATAAATTTAAATAAATATTTAATTCCCTCGAGTGGGGATCGAACCCACAACCAGTCGCATTTACAGTCACGCTTTGTACTCCAGAGCCACGACTGGCCTCAAATGCTTATTAAATAATTATATATTAAAATAATTATTTTATATAGAGTGTTTTTTTACATTTATTACTTTAATTTAGTTTAAATATATTTTTCAATTTTTACGGTAGACTGAAATTAATATATTTTTTATGAAACAATAAAACTCCAGACATCAAAGTTAATGCTCTTCAACTTTATAGATCAGTAGCGTGACAATTAGTGAAGAATCAGATTTTTAATAGATTTTAGTTTCTTTTTATTTCAATAAAAAAATCTCAGTAATTTTTTTTTGCATATGAGATGTGAGATTACCTAGTAGTAGTAATCTCACTCAGTTCACCGTTTATCGCACTTCTGCATTCGAGACATTGCAAGGTTAAGTAGCGAAACTCAATGCCCATTGTCTTGAAGAGCGCGGCGTTGAATGACGATAATATCTACGACCACAATGGTATTACCATCGTCAAAACTTGTCGTAATGCACCAGGATCATAATAAATATGGCATTTTATTATTATTTTTAATTATCTTTAAGTGAAACTATAACTTTGTATTTTTTAATTTTGGGTAATTTTGTAGCCTTTGTTTAAAAAAAAAAGTACCCACCCATATAACATGCTTTAATAGTACACGTGTAAAATGTTAACAAAAAACATTAATATACATCAGCAGCGAAAAATTGAGTTGCCTTTACCTTTTAATCGTAAATTTTCAGGTATGAAATAAAACTCATGTATCTGCATATTTATTTTGAACTGTTAATAAATGAATGAGTTACCAACCAATTACTTAGGACTTGTATAAAAATATCAGTAATTTTGGGTAGACTTTACTTCATTGATTTAATGAATCTTACACTTAATTTTTTGGGTTCCGTACCTCAAAAGGAAAAGACAGAACTCTTATAGGTTCACTTTGTTGTCAGTGTATCCGTCAGTCAAGAGCATTTATCTCGAGATCGCAAGGATACATCAATCTGAAATTAATATCTATTATTTAGGTCTACAGTCTATTAGAACACAGAAAAACACAAGTTTCTAAGTCAACGCAATCAAGTTTTTGTTGCATTTTTGTGGAAATTGCCACGTAAACAAATTTATAAGGTATTTACCATTGAAGTTAAAGCTTGAACAAAAACAAAAACTGATTTATTTTTTTATATTTTATGGGAAAAAAAACATTACAAACTTATAACTGTAGTTCACTTCATACAAATAGTTGATAGATAATTCTGAAATTGGTGCGGGATACCGAGGGGTATGCAAATCCGACTCACATTTGACCGGTTTCTTTATTTTATAAAAAAAAGTAATTGACTCTCAAAGTAATATGAAAGTCAAAAATTATGATGCATGAAATTAGATCTAATAAAATTTTCCTCCATTTCTGAAATGGCTATGCACAATGAAGTAATCAAAAATATTACTGGCACATTTATAAGGAGTTCTTCTTGGTGTGGAATTATTTGGCGGACATCTATCAAGCCTTATTCGTATCGCGGATATTGCCCTGGTGTTTTTCTCAAATAATTATATACCATAATGCGGGATCTAGGGTGCCATTATAATGGATGTTGTCATTAGGGAACTTAAAAACGTTCACTTAAATATACCTATGGGTGTTATAGCAACTTAGGTCAAGTATTTGGAAGTAAATTGCTCCAAGTTATAGCTATAATTATATTCAGATTATCTTTTAATCTTAACATAATATACAAGTTAATATGGGCAAGCAACTTGACCATTAGAAGTTGAGGAATTATATCTACAATCCTACAGTTATTCAGATAAGCTGATGGCTTAGCCTAATAACTTGATAGTATACAACTAGCCTTACATAAATCCGTATAATATTTAAAAGATTGTCCCCTAATTCCTAATTGTTGAAAACTTGGGCTGTCATCATCATCCGCTTTGTCATCAGATAATGACATATATGATTATTATAAAAAAACTCACCCACCGAGGGTTCCATATATATTTTTTCTAAAATCTTAGTTTCAAGTCAAGCTTAGTTTAGCTAGACCCCTTTCATCTGATACCTCACTTGAACTATACCGGCTTTAACATCAAGTTTTGCCCGTCCTTTTCAGTCTATTGTTTTTTAGGATTTAACCACAAATGTATAATTTACAGATTTTTTCCTGAATTAATACTACTTGTAGATGCTAGCTGCCAAATTTCATAATACTAGGTCAACCGTAATAAGGTATTTATTAATTTTGCTTCCATTTATAGTTTCGAAATACGCGTTTTTTGCTATATCGCAAAAAACGCATATTTCGTCATATTATCATTTACACCCATATTTTTTTTAAGCAAATTTAGAAATATGATTTATTTTTTTTATTAGATTTTTTCAAGAGACCGTAGATCTGAGTATATGGTTTGAATTTCAACTCGATCTCCAAGCGTTCCTGAGATAAAGGCTCTTAACAGACAGATAGACAGACGGACAACAAAGTGATTTTATAAGAGTTCCTTTTTCTTAAAAGTTACGAACTACATGAAACCCTAAAAACCCTAAAACTACATGAAACACATAGGAAGCGCTTGTAAAATTCCGGGAAAGGGTATTCCACCGAATTTCATGACATTCTATCACCAGATCTTGACATGGTGATAATGAGACAAATGGGAAAGTAGATCTATCTAATAAAAAAAAATAAAACTGCTTCACAAAAGACGGAGAAATCGGACAAACATAAAAAAACTATATATAGTTAAAGAATATAGAACCTCCTTCCTCCTTTTTTAAAAAGATATAGGTTAATAAGAATTCAATAATTACGTATACGGTTCCAATTTCATCATCATTGTAATCTAGTTTTACGTTCAATATTTATTATTAAAATAACCTCCAGCGTCGCAACTATTGCCGAAGATAATTTCTAACGGAAATATCCTGATGAAGTCAGAGCCTATCACAATAAGTGTCTGTCATAAATTTTATAACACACAAAAATAGCCTTTTATCATAAATTTTGTTCAAATGACATTTATATCCAAGAGAATAAGCTATAAATTGTGATCTTTTATAAGGAACAATCATAATAAATGTGTCTGTGAAAGTTTCATGTCCTTCCACGTAAGCACCTTGAAGAAATCGCGATACGCTCATAAAAAATGGTATTCGTACATTATTAGTCTCTTTTTTTTTCACGTAGTATCAAGTGCACTCGAGTTGAGGAAAATTTATCTTCTAGAAAGTATATATCATATCTGTGTTTATTTTTTTTTATTAACTGACTACTTCTATAAAAAGGAGGAGGTTCTATATTCGATAGATATATTATTTTTATGTGTCTCTGGATTCCCCTGTCATAAAATCTATTTAAAAAAGATTATAAAGTGGAGGAGTTTATTTGCTTAAAGTTAATATCTCTAGATCTTAACCTTAGTATTAGTCGGTCTTTTCTTGTTTAATATGAGAGCAACGAGTACATTCCCCAGGAGTACTATAGGCTATATAACATTACGGTGTAAGTCTTGGTATGAGAATAACAATGAACGCCATTGCTGCAAATATATATATATATATATATATATATATATATATATATATATATATATATATATATATATATATATATATATATATATATATATATATTAGTTCTACAAAAAAGTCCTCAACAGACAGATATATGGTATATCTATGTCTTATAAATAAATCACAATATGGTATTTTGTGACAAAAAATATAGAAAAATGCAAGGTAATAATTCACTGTTATTTTATTTTACGTGGATATTGAAATCAAGGAAACTTTATGAAGATAACCTTCAGCTTTTATAACAGTTAACTTGGAATTCCATTTTCGACAAAATGTGAAATTAAAATAATTCAACGCTTTGTTTACGATCGCAAGCGTAGGCTCGACTCGCGCAGGGAGCTCCCTTGCCGCCGACGACATCCTCTCAAGCCGCCACACAGTGCTTGTACATTCTCATAATTATGAAAACAAGTTGTTCATGATGGAATCTACAAATTATATAATCAATTTTTTGGCAAATTATAGGTAATATGCGGGCGGAGCCACGAGTGGTCCGCTAGTATTATTTAATATTACTAAGATAATTTTATTTCCTCGTAATGAATAGTTTTCATCAACGATAAGTATAAAATTAGAATATGTATTTTTTTATTTTCTTTCTAAATAGATATTTATTACTTCCACGCTTAGCTTTGGTAGGTGGATCCTTCTACCTCCACCTAAATCTGAAATCGATCTTGAGATGCCGTTTTAATAATTAGAATTCAACGCCGCACTTCGTCAACCAGAGCGGGTAAATTAATAAAAAAAACAGCTTCACGCTGTATTCCGCATATAGCAGAGTAGACAAAGGTAACCGAGCGTTGAGATTCTCCCTTTCCTACTTTTCGCCGAATATTTTGAGGCATTGCATATAAGTAGTGGAACTCATTAATAAATAATAATTCATTCCTCCGATCCGATCCTACGGATCGAACCCACAACCGTCGCGTTATAGTAACACCCTTGTACCCCCACGGCGGCCGTAGCGTGGGGCCCACGCTACGGCTTTTTGAAATTAATAGTGATTGATTATTAATTCCTCCTAGTGGAGATCGATACGACATCAATCTCTTTTACAGTCGTTGCGCCACAATGGCCAACAATATTATTCTAATTCCAAAGAAAAACAGTTAAATCTTTCACTTCTAAACATATTTTGTATGTGTACACTGTATAGTAGAAGATAAAAGCAAATTTATACACGAGCATCTCACTGCTTAAATTAGTTGTTTTGATGGTCCGTACAGTAACGTTACAACAATACCAGTACTTAACTTCTGGAATAGCCTTGGTTACACAATATCTAAATTACTATTACTTGGAAATAATAACAATTGAGGTCTCATTGATATACCAAATATACGATATATCAAAATATGAATGTAACAGAACTGGAATTTGCGCTTCTTAACCCGGCGGGAGTGTGGTGAAGAAAAGTTACTTATAGTATGTGGCGGGGTGTGACATACCCGAAAATAAATCGGCACTTAAAATAGTTTTTTCAATAAAATTAAATGAAATAAGTGGTATATATTATATAAGGTATATATTTACGTGTAAAGAAAATAAAATATACAGTAAATTCAATTTATTTTTATTAATTCACATAATGAGATCCAAGGCACTTGTTTTTGGTAACAAAAATATTAACCTCTATTTAAAAAATGATAAAAAATAACAAGTCCTATTTAAACAAAAAAAACTCTAAAAACTTAAAAGAATATGAGATCTTACACAAAATAAGAGCATAAAACATTATAAAATAGTTTAGGAACACTTTAGTATTTTCATTCAAAATCAGTACTTTTTTGCAAGAAAAAATTGCATGATGTAGGCATGTGGCTTTTCCACACCCAGTTCTTGCGTATTTTGTTTTGCGATTTTGCTTGCGTGGGCAATCTGCACATCGAGTATATCGTCCGGGTTAATTTTGGGCTACTGGTACGCATCGGTAATCTTAATATTGAATATTTTTTTGATCTCCTTGTAACTGCAAATACGTATAAACCAAATTCAATTCCAAATTGCGGAGGAATTCTGTACGTTTGTTCCTTTTATTGGCACTTTCTTGAAATATAAAGTTAGCATTGATAGCTGCCATATTTAAAAGTCCCTAAAAGATCGTCAATGGCCAGCGTTTGCTATTGCGAGAGACATCATAAGTTGCGCTCAGTTTGTCGACAACTGTCTGTCTTTTCCAGCTTTTGTCGAGCTATAAAACGTAATAATTTTTGGCTTTTTGTCATCTCCAGTGCTCTCATCAATTTTATCATCATGGTGAAGAGTTGAGAGCTGGCTTCATCTGAAGAATGCTGTAAAACTTCGTTAAGCAATGATATAAGTCTTTTTTTACTGCTTACCACTGACATTTTTGTTTATAATCTTAAAAAAAGCAATAATTGGCAAATAAATAAAGAGCATTTCACGTAAAATATGCTGTTCTTTTCGTAGATAAATAAAAATTAAATCAAAAATAAATAAAACCAAAGCAAAAGTTAAAAAAAAATGTCACAAAATGTATACACAAAATATGTGGCGGGGTGTGACTTACCCCACACACGTTTGCACGCATGTATTCCGAGTACTGGCCGGCGCAAACCTGCGATCACGCCACTTTCCACTCTCACCATCCTTTCCCTCCAGCTACACAAAACCGCTAAAACGTAACATCGCCAATTAAAATGATATAGGGTTATGAACTGTCCTAGGGGTATGTCACACCCCACCACACTCCCGCCGGGTTAAAAACGATTCAAGAATAAATAAAAAAACCTTAAAGTGCAGAAAGAGTCTACTGTACTTAAGACACTCCGCTCCCGTTCAAATGTTATTTCAGTGTATTTGGGGAAAATTATTGGCTTATTTTAGTATGGTAATCTATAATGTTAAACACATTATTTATGTATATTTATTGGGAGCTTATTTGAAAATTGTCGTATGTAATAGAAAAATGTTAATTTGTTGCACATTTATCTTGTCTATGTACGACCAACGCTGTTTTTCCTGTATAAATCCCAGTAGTAATGTAACCTATATGCTGCTCCACGACCCACGCTATCTTTGAGTATTAATCAATTCAGCTGTTCCGGAGATTACCCTGGAGCAACAAAAAGACATGCAGACAGAACTTTTAAAATTATTTTTTTGTTTTTTGGTATCGTGTTAATAGTTATATGTACTTGGCAAAACACACCTGTATTAAGGAAAATATTCACTCAAAAAATAATAAACTCGTCTCATTTTTATCATAATTTATTATTATAGCTCTCCTGGTTACATGAAGAATCATTTAGGCATGAAATAATTGAAATTTTAACATTCCTATAAAGAATGTTCATTAAAAATTTCATAGCAAATTTATATAAAAAAAATCATACAAAATTCATATCATATTTCTAAAACATTTTAATATAAGCGAATAATTTTTGACATGTCTTGTATCAAATTACAGCATGTAACATAGACGTAGGTTTTAATGTGGTACCTACATTTAATTGGTTTACATTAAACTTTAAAGGCTATTTGGGTGTAAAAACACCCTGATACATTTAGTTTTTAGTCACTACACTCTTTAATTTTTTTCAAAGCGCTTTGCGCTTTTGTGTATTCTTCTGAGTTGTCTGTAATAACCCTTAAACGCGCGGGGGGCAGTGATCTTTCATTTACCAAACGCTTGCGACCCGGGTGTAACGACAACCATAATAGTCCATGGATTACAAACATAAGTGTTTATCTTTCTTAATGGCCTAAGATCCCATTGCTAAAATCTATAGGAATCAGTAATTTTAATGAAACTTATATTTAAGAATGATACATGATAGTAGAATAGATTACACTAGGGGTGCCTAAAAGAATCCTGCCGTAATCACCTTTAATTAATGTTTTTCGTTTTTGGAGAAAATTGCACTCATATGTTTTTTATGTGAATCGCACATCATTTGAAAGAAAATCGCATAAGGAATTGGAAAAACAATAGTTGCCAGCTCTCAGTCTGCCGCAATACCAGGGTTGCCTGGTTTAAACAGGTCACTTAATGTTAATATTTGCACTAATGTGTTTTTAATGAATTATATATCAAATTAAAGCTTATTTTTTTCTCATCACTAAAACACATGGTTGCCTGGAAAATAACTGCCGCAAGCAAAAGTCCCCATCATTTGAAATATTTTATTCCGATTCCGTTTGACTAAGAATAGACGTTGAAGTGCGCGGTTTGCCTTATGTTTTAAAGTGAAATATTATATAACAGAAGGTCAATCTTAAAATGAATGTTTATTCTAGCTGTTCACCTGTTAAATCATGATTTTAATCATATTAAGTACATATAAAAAACTATTTAAACATGAAATCATCCTTATTTTTCAAGTGAAATAATGAATCTATGACATTAAGTCTTTGCTTGCATAATACTAATACTCATTTAAATTATTATTTTAAAACGACAAAATTATCTAACTAAATAAATGTTTACAAATATCTATTATATGGTTAATATTATGGTTCTCTCTTGTATAGTCAGCTGTTTAAGTCACATTTTCAAAAACATTTTCTGAGTTTTTTACAAAAATATATACAAATAGCTACATATATTTATTAACAACGGTTCAAATTAACAGTTAAAAGTAAGTTGTACTCAATTCATTAATAATTTAATTATTTTTAAAAATAAGATGTTTTTACATCCATTATAGCCTTAGTGGGTTATGTTTACATTATAGCACTTAAGAGTTAATACAAACGTTTTTGATATTTTAGTAATTTTACTTAAATTAAAAAAAAAATAATTAAATCAGCTTCACGCTGTATCCCGCACACAGCAGGGTAGACAGAGGGAACCTTGTGTTAAGACACTCCGCTCCCCACTTTCTGCCGAATTCTGGAGGTATTGCGTGTTGATTGGCAGAACTCAACGCCGCGCTTAACCTCGACACCAGAGCGAAGAAATGGAAATATAAATTTAAGTAAATATTTCATCTCCTCGAGTGGGGATCGAACCCACAATCAGTCGGTTTTGCAGTCACACCTCGTGCCGCTGCGCCACGACTGGCCTACCTACTTAAATATATATGATTTTTAATATAAATATATATTTATAATATATATTTATATTAAAAATCTATTAGCAATATCTCCTATCTTTTTAAAATAATGAAACATAATATATAGAAGAATATTTGTTTTCTTGGCATTTCTAGTAGCGTACATAAAGCTTAAATTAGCTTGAAAGTGTTATAATAATTTTAGTTTTAGTCCTAGCCACCGATGGCTTGGACCCTTGTCCCACCGTTAAAAGAGTGTTTTTTATATTTTTAAACGTATTTTTATAACAATTTATATTTAAAACTGTATAATTTATACCTCTTGTATAATAAAAGTATATATAGTATTTTAGTTTGGAAGTATAAATCGGGCGAGTAAAATTACGACTTAATCTGAGGGAAAGCAATTTACTCCAACGTTGACTACTTAGATTGGATTCGTGATCATATTTACATATAAGAAAATAATAGAGTTTCATAGTTTATGTACTACAAACTTAATAATAACTGCAATAAAAATTGAATTATAATATAAAAATTTGGGACTATAATACAAAAAATACAAAAAAATGTGTGGGTAATAATATTATTACCCACCCACACATTTTTTTTGTATTATGGCAAAATTAATAAATAAAGAAGCCAGTTGTGGCGCAGGGGCACAAAGTGTGACTGTAACCGCGTCAAATTGTGGATTCGATTCTCATTCGACGAAATGAAATATTTAATATTTCCATTTCTTCGCTCTGGTTTAGAGGCAAAGCGTGGCGTTGAGTTCCACCACTCAACCAGTAATGCCTCCAGAATTCAGGGAAAGATGGGTAACGGAGTTTCTTAACAGTAGATTCTCTCTCCCTGAAACTTAAAAAAAACAAAGATATAAAAAAAAGTTTACCGAGATAATTAAGTGACCAAAACAATTCATTCTTTAGCTAATCCCCAGACACTTATTACACAGGCAACATTTTTCACACAAAACTTTTTTGAGATAAAAGGAAAATGCGAAATATTGTTTCAAAAAAGTTTGTCCTTTTATGTAAATAGATTTTTTCAGCTGGTCAGGAAAATTGTATACATTAACTTAAAATTTGCAGGATAATGCTAAGTAACAAGATTGATTATAATAATTATCTTTGTTTATCATCTTACTTTTTATATTTTTCAGTCAGTTTCAAAATACACCGCGACCAACACAACTTGTGTGAACGTATTTTAATTGAAGTGGCAAAAGCCAAAAATTTGGCTTCTTCTTAGGGCATAATATTTGAGGCTAGTAATGGCGTAGGGCCACAAAGTGTGACTGTAAACGCGTCTGGTTGTGGGTGCGATCCCCCACTCGAAGAAATTAAATATTTATTTAAATTTATATTTTCATTTCTTTGCTTTGTGTGCGAGGAAAGAGCGTGGCGTTAAGCTCCCCCACTCAACACGCAATGTGCCCACAATTCAGGGTAAAGTAGAGAACGTAGGGTCTTAATACTAGGTTCCCTTTGCCTATCCTATTGTGTACTGTGCGGAATACAGCGTGCTGTGCATTTTTTCCCGTCTGCTAAGGAAGGGTTATGTTTTTCGCGCGTATCTTGTATGTATGTATTATTCTTAAGTACCTCATATCTCCAGAACCGCTGAACGGAATATACATAATTGAGGTATCGTTAGATTTATATTAGCAGCCCAAGTGTTCTTAGATAGGTGACGTTAAATAAAAACAATGATGGCGGCTGTGGAACGCCATTGGACTTAGTGAAAAAAAAATCGTTTCGAATACCATAATATCTTAAATTCAAGAGCTTACTACGAAGATTTCCAAAAAGGTATATCATGATTATGATTACCATAATAAATTCTAACAAAAAGTGAAAAATAAAAAAATATTTGTAAAAACAAAAACCCCGACTGCATAAAACTAAAAAGAAAATAAACAAGTCAAATAGTTTATTAGGATTAACAGTCGGGACCTATAAGTAATTCTTTAATTAATAAAATCTTTACCAGGAAACCCGCATAATTTTAAAGAGGTCCCGACTGTTAATCTTAATAAACTATTGGACTTGTTTATTTTCTTTCAGTTTTATGCAGTCGGGGTTTTTGTTTTTACAAATATTTTTTTATATAATATTTACATTTGCCGATGAATGTTAGTGTTCAGTGTTCAGTGAAGTGGACCTTGCTGACTGAATGTACTCTATCAGAAAAAATAAAGTTAGTTAGAAAGTGTATTTATTTAGCTATTAATTACTGTTGTAGCAAAAATTGGTCAATAATAACAACACCAATTTGCATCACCAAAAACATTCACTTTTGCAAATGACTTGAAAATGCTCTCAGTACCGATCTCCATGAACAAAAGGCAAAGCACTCTAGAAGTTAACATATTCTACATTGGAAACGATACTCTCGTTGAAAATATAAAATCGTACCTTTTAAGACTATAAAATTTATCGGTACCCTTTACTTGACCCATAAAAAGGAAACATTTGTAGAAACGTTTTAAGAATTGTCCCATATTTTGGATTCTATTGGGCTCTTTGTCCGAACCTCAATTGCACTTTTAAGAAATAATTTAGACATTCTATTTAAGGAAAATTCTTACTCATGCTATTGTTATTTATAAACTAATTGTTATTCGCCAAAATCCAAGTTTTTTTGTATAATAACCGTAACCAAACCGTATTATTAAATCATTAACTATCAACCTAATCTGAAACTTTAACAATATATTTTATTATATTTTTAGAATATTAATAGAAACATTTTAATTTCAAATGCAAATAAAATCTAACAATAAATAGTGATGGAAAATATGCGAAAAATATATACAATTCATATTAGAAAATATAATTTTGAGATATAAATCTTAATCCTTATAAACCGTTCTGTGTATCTCGTGATACATTCAATTTGCCGAGACGTTCGCGGTCGCGGACACAATACGACGCCTCTATTGTCGGGGGTTCCTCTTGAGTGAAGAGCAAAATTCTAAGATGGAACACAATTATTGCTTTATGTAATCGTATATTTAAGTGGGAAAAATCTATAATCATATGTAATATGAAGATTTCATTGAATATTTTCTTAATATTTTCGCATCTTCGCATAAGCAAAGTAGCCTTTTTAAAGAGGAGAGATAAAATATGTGACAAACAATTATTGAGATGAAAACAATTAGAAATTTTACGTGTGTCTGCCTGTGACATTATAGCTCCAAAACCGATACGATTGAATAACAAAAAAGCCAGTACGTTTAACTACAATTTCTAAAAAGACTCACGCCGGGCCTGTGTGTAAGTCAACTTGGTATAACAATTTATTAGTCACGAGTAGTATCAAGATTTGTTATCTTGTGACCCTTTTTATTCTTGCTTCAGGAAATCTTGAATATTCCTCACTTTATTCAGATAGTTTACGGTCCATTGAAGATAACAAAAAAGTGGCCAATCACCGTGTTTTTTGGAGGAAATAAAATGGATTTTACGAATTGTCAGCAAAATTTTCTACGACTTAGAAATTCACCTTGGTAAAAATGTCGCCTTTTTATTTTTTATTTATTCTGACATGTTTTTGTCTTTTATCTTAAATAAATGAAAGTGCTTTAAAATTGAAATTGAAATAAGGAAATACTTTTCCTTTCAGTCATATGTATAATATCTTATAATTTTATTCAAAACTTTTTCTTCACATTATAAAATAATCTTAATTATCATAAGATATTTATATTTTTTAATGAAACTATACGGATATATTACGTATATTTACGAACACTTTGCAGTAGTCCGTAGTCACGGGAAGACTGAGGTGGTATTCGTCTGTCACTTGATATAATTATTTTATCAAACTACCGCCAACGATTGATATTGCCTCGCGTACTGCCCTGGGTTCTAGAATGAGCTGACTATATCTTGCCCTCTGGTATGGTGGGTTTGAGACTTCAAAGATTATGAGTGGGTCCCAGGTGAAAGTTTCCAGTCATCCTCTCTATAGAAATAGCCAGCCCTGCGAGGCTATTGAAAATACATCTTTCCAGCAATGTATCTGTTACCCTTAGCGAGGATTAGCCATTATTTTAATTATCTGTATACACGTCTGGTAGGAGTTGGTTCCATATTTTGTATTTCCGTGAAAGTAACGATCTACCATATCAGGCATTTGATCTAACCAAGGAATCCAGGTGGTGAAGGTGATATTGTTTACTGTGGCGTGTAATACAATGCAAGAATTTAGATAGTGGAATATGGACAAATACGTACTACATACAGGTGATAGAACATACACAGAGAGCCGATGTCCCTGCGATAATCAAGGCAATCCAAATTGTTTGTTAATTTCGGAACAGCCACATGTCAAATTGCCCTTTTATGAATCCGTCCAAATGGAAAGAGTTAAAAAAATGCTGCTAATATTGTGATACTTTGGTGTAGTAAATAAATACATTAATTTTATTTACTTAATTTTTTTTGGTACCTAAAATAGTAACACAATCTTAACAAATAATTTTAAGAGCGTAGGAATTTCATTTTTGCTTTTATCAATTTACAATACATGTATATGTAAATTAACTCTTATAATTTAAGTATTTTTATAAATCCAAAGTTATTTATTAATATTAAGAAAAGTCAGCTAAAACCTTACTTTCAATTTATTTTAAAGCAGAGAAAGAAGCTTAAGTTAAGTTCAACCGGAAACTTGACTCATTGCAGTAAAACTTGACTTTAGGAATTCGCTGTCTTAAACAGTTTATAGTTTGTAAATAAATAAATACAATTTAAATAATATCTACAGTTAAATTTGAATTTAAAGCGAAAAAACTCCCTATAAGATGTTGTCCCTCTCTCCGTCTGTCGATAGCATTTATCAAATATCAAGCTGAAATTAGTAACATATATTCAGGCTCAGGTTTTCAGTTTGTCCTACAATTTGAGATAAAAATGACAATGATAAAGATGAGTTAAAGGAGAGAATTCGATCCTCATTTTCTGTTAATAACAGATAAGGAAATACAACAGATATATCATGAGTAAATATTACTCCAGGTGGTATTAAAACTCCCATAATTCCCATATAATTTAGTTAGGCTTAACCTGATTAAAAACGACAACGTTTATAAAGCTTGACCTTATATGATTACTATGAAGGAAATTGTCCCTAAAAACACCTTTCGACAAACTTCTACAAATTAACAAAAAAATCGATCGTCTGTGTTCGTCTGTCACTTTGTATTAATCAAGTCTATGATTATATGTTCGATCCCCACTCGGGCGAATTAATTATTTTGCTTTTCCCATCCTGAGTGTCTTGACTCTTAATTCTTTCTGCTTACCTATCGTGTATACAGAATAAAACGAGAAGTGTGTGTATCAAATACAATAAAAATAACAAAATTAGAGATTTAAAGCCATCGCGTCGCAGCGCAAGGGAACAAGCGTGCAATTGTAAAGGCGCGCCTGTGGTTCCACTCCTACTCGGGGAAATGAAATATTTAATAATTTCATTTTCTGGCTCTGGAAGCAAAGCGCGGCGTTGAGTTCCTCTACTAAACACCCAATGCCTCCAGAATTTGGCAGTAGATGAGGTACCGAAGTTCCTTAATGAAAGCGGCATGTCTTAACAGGTTCCCAGGTTCCCTCTACCCACCAAGTTATGTGCTGGATACGCGGTATATAACGTGAAGCTAAAAAAGACAAAATTGCATTGCCGATTGCCATAACAGAATAACATTCTTATATATTTGTTTACCTTTTTTATTTATTAAAATGGTACGCCATGAGACATTGAAAGATATGAGCGAAAGATTTATAAAAAGTCTTCGGGGGTGAATTATGAGAGACGTATTACTCAAGTCTTTCTATGAACCGGATATTTTCTCGATGTTTTTCTTAGTTCTTTATTACGTCATTCTATATGACAAATGATCTTTTACTGCCGTTTGAAAAATATTTGTTTCTACAAAATGAATATTATCATATTCATATTAAACATTTTTTTCGGCATCATTTCTTCTGGTGGCAGAAGAAATAGTGTACTCCGTTCCCCATTTTCCGTCGAAATCTGGAGTCATTGCATAGTCACACATTTCTTCCCCTGTGACTGGCGCCAGATATGTTTATTATAGAAGATTCTGTTTTGTTCTTCTTGTATATTAACTGGCTTTGTATAGATACTTAGCCAGAAGCTGTGAACTCTTTCCCAATTAAATATTAATTCATTTAGTAGGTAAATTCAATATATGGATATGAAAATAGGTTTTGGAGATGGACATAAATTTATAAGAATAAATAGTTTCTATTTTGAGACTACTTACTTAATTTCCATTTATTATGTTTTGTTTTTATTAAATTTGTTAAAAACCAACATTTTGTCACTAGACAAAGATTTTCACTCTAACACAAAAAGATAAAAAAATTGAAAAATACTTACAGAACAGTCGTAGTTCGGCTTGTTTAAAAAACTATTGGAAAGTGGCAGACTAATGTAATTTAGTAATTAATGCACATGTAAGCATTATTGTTAATATTAATTTATATAACTAATTATAAACAATCTGAACTACAAAAAATTGTCTCGTTACCCGAGAAAGAAATTAAAATATTTCATTCTCTCGAGTGGGAATCGAACCCACAATCGATAATGTACAGTGACATGCTTGTGTGTGCCACGATGGTTTCTTTCTTGTCATTATGCTTCTCCAAACTTATACTAATATTATAAGAAATAAGAGATTGTTCCTTTTAGGTCCGTGTTAAAGTTTTTAAAAATATAATCAAAATTAAACCAAATACATTTGTTTACCGTCTTCTATTAATTATTACTTTACAACAATTTCCTGATTGACGACTTATCCTTTTTTTTTTACAAAATAGGAAAGAAAAAAACACAGATTTTTTACCTTATTTCAACAATTCCTTCATTTCACGGATTAATCTCGGGAGCACTCTCATGCTTTATAATATTATGTATATGCCACTAGGAAATCTTATTTTGTTTAAGGTAAATTCTTCTTTTCGTGACCCTATTTCCGTAAGCTTATTAGGAAAAATATCGAACAGTATTTTTTAAATAATTCTCCAGTTCGATATGTAAGACGTTTGTCTTTGTAACGTTTCTTACATAATTATTAATATTAAAATATATGTTTAGGTGAATTTTAACAATTTACAATATTTATTGTTGTTATTTAAAGTTCTTAATTTATCTCTTTAAACAGAGTCTGAGTGTAGCGCAAGTATAGAAAGTCCTTCAAAATGCGCCTCCGGTGTGTATTGCCCGAATTAATTTCTCCACCGAATTTGATATTAGATACTTTACAATACATTAGTATTAGATTACAAAAAAGATATCACTGTTATATCTTTCGATTTCGTGAGTTATACCGCGTACAAATATAATTTTTTAGCTTCTCACTGTATCCCCCACATAGCATAGGGTAGACAGAGGGAACCTGTAAACGTAGTGTTAAGACATTTCCGTTCCCCACTTTCCGCTGAATTCTTGGGGCATTGCGCGATGATCGGTGAACGCCGCGCTTTGTCTCGTTACAAGAGCAAAGGAATGAAACAACAATCGAACTCGTAACTAACGTGTTTACTTTCACACGCTTGCGCCAATACGCCACGACGATTAAAATTTTTTATTTTTTAAATTTTTTATAATTTATTAATTTACTTACGTTATTTTCTAAAAATTTTCCGCTATCTTACAGAGGTGACAGATGCGCATGAATGTTCCTCTACACAACATTACAAAAACATATGACTTGTATATATATATATATATATATATATATATATATATATATATATATATATATATATATATATATATATATATATACATATATATACATATATATAGAGTCGATATTTTTTATGTTAAAATATCTTGCACGTTGAATTAATATAAAGGATTATATAATTAAAATAATATAATCCTGCCACCATTTATTGGCTTTCGCTTTATAAGGCAATGTGATAGCATGTGCTAAGTCACGGAACGACTAAATATCGAATACTTTACTTATCTAAATTGACCGACAGCAATTTAAAATTGAGATTAACTTCGTATATATATATATATATGTATATATATAACTAAGCAAAGATAAAATTTTCTTATTAGACGCACGATATCATGAGAGAAATGTGAACATCGTGTAATGTCAGTAACTTGTCAATCTTTATCTCTAACATACGTAGCGTGAAAACAATTTCAATATTCGCGACGTTTACTTACAAATGACTTACGACATGTCGTTGTCTATTATTGTTTTTAATGAAAATAGAAAAAAAGAAATATTTTACCATGTATTGTAGCTAATATTAAAATTCCATACGTCAGTATTTACATATCCACGGTAATTGGACAGCGTAGAACAAAAACGATGGTCGGGGGTTAGATTTTTGAAGAAAAGAGTGGACAACGGAGTGTAATGACACTAGGTTCTCTTTGCTTGTCCTGCTATATATGGGGTATGCTATATATGGTACTAGCGACCCGCTCGCGGCTTCGCCCGCTTTAACTACTGAATTATTCATATAATGTACCTATGTTTGCAAAGCACTTAAGATTACTAATGTGAAAATTATTGAAACCTTAATGCAACCTACATTTTCGTAGCTCCAATAAGGATGTTCCAATTGTTTAAAAAAACACACACCTGAACAAATGACACAAACAACAGAAAACTTAAACGAAAGAAATTATAAACAACAGACTACCTACTATTCTCTTACCCAAAAATACTTAAACGAAAGATGTAACCAACAATGCCGCGACGAAATACATTATAATTATTGGATAACTCCAAAATACGTGCAATCGCTTCTAAATTTACTTTGCTATAGAGCCAGGCGCAGAATTGAAGCATTCTCTCGTCCATCTCCGTAGTAGCTCCGAACGACATCTGGGCGTTGGTTCCATGGCCGTGGTCTCAAGCGATAACCTGCTCTAGAGCAGACACAGAGAGAGGCGTGCGGGACGGGATTGGAAAGATTATGAAATGCCATCTAGGCGGTCAACTCAGTCAGGTGAGACCCTCGGTTTCCTGAGGGAGGCCCAACTTAAACGACCAAGGATCAATGCAAGGCTCATTAGTCGCATTTGGAGGAGGATAGAAAGTCCCTCGGAAGTCATCTGACGTCTGACCTCGGGCGGCCGGATATGCCACGGAGTGCTGCTCCTTAGGTGCAGGTGACCCGATACATTGGCGCAGCGGAATGCGTTGGACGCGAGACGACCAATGTGTACCTCCAGGCTTTCTATTTTTAGGTTGCGGTGATGCGGGGTGTTTCTCACGTAGTATGGCGCCTGCGTCACTCGACGGAGGATGAGGTTCTGGACCACCTGCAGGATTTCTCTTTGAGTGATACTCGCTAGGGCGATGTGATGTCATCAGTGTATAGTGCGTAGAGAGCAGGTGACAAAATGCTGCTCTGGGGAACAACGGGAGCGATCGAGTCGCTGCTATACCTCGAACTCTTAACTCTCAAGCAAAATGTTCTGTCACTGAGGCAGGGAGGCAAAGACATGCGCGACGTGCTGGGGGGTGCCGGCTCTGGGCACTTAATGAAGTAGGTCCGGGTGCCAGACGTGGTCGAATACGCGTACTACGTCGAAAAAGACTGCTATTGATCTCTCCTTTCGGTTGATCGCTGTTACGGCATAGTGTAACCAGAGTAGTATACCCGCTCGCCAAACTGCTCGCTTCATGGGTGGATGTGCGCCTGGAGAAGTGAGAGGAATAACTTCTCGGACAGCTTGGAGACCGCGCAAAGGAGAGCTATAGATCGGTACCCCTCAGGCTGCTATGGGCTCTTCCCAGCCTTGGGCAACATGATGAGCAGACCCTCCTTCCATGCCCGGGGGAATCTAGGCGGGTGCGGCGGATCCATTTTTATAAGCAAAATGTCGAGGGCGCGGGGGGAAGCGTGGAGGTCGGCGTAATTTCAAATCTGTGCTACTAATCAACATTTTGATCTACATTAAATGGCCAAGATAACTAATATACTTATTTATACACTTGAGAATAAGGGATAACATGAGTCGATATAGCTTTTCTCTAAAACTATTTGTAATTTCGAAATATTGTAAAAAGCAAAATGTATCTTTGTTTAACGTAGAAAATTAATAACTTATTTAAAAGGGTAAGGATTAATATCATTATTGACACACATCCCTCTCAATGAGTAAATATATTTAAATTACTATCTAATTTCCGTCTCATATACGCTTTCATTACTTAGATTTAAACGATTTTTATTTGCATTTCTTGTTCTACGACCTATATTTGAACGACTTTGTCGTGGTATAATTAAATTAAAAACATTTCCTATGTTTAAAAGGTAAAGAAAATAATAAAAGAACAGAAGAAGAGTAAACAAAATAAACAACAGGATACTTAAAGGCAAGAAATGATAAACAAAAGCCTACCTACTGTTCTCTTAAACTAAAATACTTATACGGAAGAAATTATGAACAAAAGACTACCGACTATTCTATTAATCAAAATAGACGAAACTAAATATATTAAACTCCAATTATCCAATACGTACAATCCCATCTACATCTACTTTTCTACAGTACAGAGGCGGGCGGGCGCGGCGGACGCGCTTCTATAAGCAAAACGTCGGGGGGCGCGGGGGGACGCATGGCGTGTGGCGAGCCGTTTCAAAGCAAGGATTTTTTGATATTGTAACAACTTCTAAAGTACTTATTAAAATGAAAAACAGTAAAAGACAGTTTTGATCTACATTAAATGGCCAACGTAACTAATATACTTATTTATATGCTGAGAGTAAGGTAATAAATGAAACTTGCGCCAAAACTGCGGTTTATCGCCGGCGTGATGTGTCAACAATTAAATGCGTTTTTCTCTAAAACTATTCGTAATTTCAAATTAGTGTAAAAAGCAAATTTTATCTTCGTTTAACGTAGAAAATGAATAAAGTATTTAAAACGATAAGGATTGATACCATTATGGACAAACATCCCTCAAAATAAAAAATATATTCAAATTACTATTTTTAGACAGAAATATGGTCACTGTATGTTATCCTTAGAAGATACGAATATGCTGTCGCTGACTTTTTTGTAGATCATATTAAGAGGAATAATACTCTAGTACATTGTTTTCATGTAGGACTTACCATTAAAGCAGCGCATGCGTGAAAGTGTCTCAACGGGTAGGACTTTATACACATTTATCATATTTATGTCAAATTACAATAAAATATACATATAATAAACCATATATAATCCTTCCCTGAGAAATAACCTACATAATGGTGAAAACCGCATCAAAATCCGTTGGGTGGTTTAGAAGAAGATAACGTAGAAAGGCCAGACAGAGAAAAAAATCGTTCTTATTTTATAATATAAAAAAAAATATAATAAACTAGCGACCCGCTCGCGGCTTCGCCCGCTTTAACTACTGAATTATTCATGTAATGTACCTATGTTTGAAAAACACTTAAGATTACTAATGTGAAAATTATTTAAACCTTAATGCAACCCGCATTTTCGTAGTTCCAATAAGGATGTTCTAATTGTTTAAAAAAACACACTTAAACAAATGACACAAACAACAGAAAACTTTAACGAAAGAAATTATAAACAACAGACTACCTACTATTCTCTTACCCAAAAATACTTAAACGAAAGATGTAACCAACTATGTCGCGTTGAAATACATTATAATTATTGGATAACTCCAAAATACGTGCAATCGCTTCTAAATTAACTTTGCTATAGCCAGGCGCAGAATTGAAGCATTCTCTCGTCCATCTTCGTAGTAGCTCCGAACGAATTCTGGGCGTTGACACAGTATGAAATTGGAAGGATTATCAAATGCCATCTAGGCGGTCAACTCAGTCAGGAGAGACCCTCGGTTTCCTGAGGGAGGCCCATCTTAAACGACCAAGGTTCAATGCAAGGCTCATGAGTAGGATTTGGAGGAGAATAGAAAGTCCCTCGGAAGTAGTCTTACGTCTGACCTCGGGCGGCCGGGTATGCCACGGAGTGCTGCTCCTTAGGTGCAGGTGATACATTGGCGCAGCGGAATTCGTTGGACGCGAGACGACCAATGAGTACCTCCAGGCTTTCTATTTTTATGTTGCGATGATGCGTGGTGTTCCTTACTTAGTATGGCGCCTGCGTCACTCGACGGAGGATGAGGTTCTGGACCACCTGCAGGATTTCTCGTTGAGTGATACTCGCTAGGGCGTTGTGATGTCATCAGTGTATAGTGCGTAGAGAGCAGGTGATAAAATGCTGCCCTGGGGAACAACGGCAGCGATCGAGTCGCTGCTAGACCTCGAACTCTCAACTCTCACGCAAAATGTCCTGTCACTGAGGCAGGGAGGCAAAGACATGCGCGACGTGCTGGGGGGTGCCGGCTCTGAGCACTTAATGAAGTAGGCCCGGGTGCCAACGCGGTCGAATACGCGCGCTCGTCGAAGAAGACTACTATTGCACTCTCCTTTCGGTTGATCGCTGTTGCGGCGTAGTATAACCAGAGTGGTATACCCGCTTGCCAAATTGTTCGCTTCGTGGGTGGATTTGCGACTGGAGAAGTGAGAGGAATAACTTCTCGAACAGCTTGGCGACCGCGCTAAGGAGGGTTATAGATCGGTATCCCTCAGGCTGCGGGCTCTTCCCAGCCTTGGGCAACATGATGACCAGGTCTTCCTTCCATGCCCGGGGGAAAGAAGCCAGGTGGGTGCGGCGGATCCATTTTTATAAGCAAAAGGTTGCGGGGCGCGGGGGGACGCGTGGTGGGCGGCGAGCCGTTACTCGGCAAGATTTTTTTAGTACCGTAATTTTAAATCTATGCCACTAATCTTCTAAAGTACTTATTGAAATGAAAAACAGTAAACAATATTTTAATCTATATTAAATGGCCAAAAGGTAACTATTATACTTATATATATATACTTTAAAGTAAAGGTTAAACATAAGTCGATATAGCTTTTCTCTAAAACTATTTGTAATTTCGAAATATTGTAAAGAGCAAAGCTTATCTTTGTTTAACGTAGAAAATTAAGAACTTATTTAAAAGGATAAGGATTAATATTATTATGGACACACATCCCTTACAATATGAAAATATATTTATTTAATTATATAAATTTAATTTCCGTCTCCTCTACGCTTTCGTTAGTAAGACTTAAACGATTTTTATTTGCATTTCTTGTTCTACGACCTACGAACGACTTTTTCGTGGCATAATTAAATTAAAAAGGAAATGTTTAAAAAGGTAAAAAAAAAAATAAAAGAACAGAAGAAGAGTAAACAAATAAACAACAGGATACTTAAACGAAAGAAATGATAAACAAAAGACTACCTACTAATCAAAAAAGATGAAACTAAATATATCGCGCTGAAATAATACATTAAACTCTAATTATCCAATACGTACAATCGCATCTAAATCTACTTCGCTACAGAGGCAAGCGGGGAGAGGGGCGCGGCGGACGCGTCGCGGGGCGCGGGGGGACGCATGGCGCGTGGCGAGCCGTTTCGCAGCAAGGATTTTTTGATATTGTAACAACTTCTAAAGTACTTATTAAAATGAAAAACAGTAAAAGACAGTTATGATCTACATTAAATGGCCAACGTAACTAATATACTTATTTATATGCTGAGAGTAAGGTAATAAATGAAACTTGCGCCAAAACTGCGGTTTATGGCTGGCGTGATGTGTCAATAATTAAATGCGTTTTTCTCTAAAACTATTCGTAATTTCAAATTAGTGTAAAGAGCAAATTTTATCTTCGTTTAACGTAGAAAATTAATAAAGTATTTAAAAGGATAAGGATTGATACCATTATGGACAAACATCCCTCACAATAAAAATATATATTCAAATTGCTATTTTTAGACAGAAATATGCTCACTGTACGTTATCCTTAGAAGATACAAATATGCTGTCGCTGACTTTTTTGTAGATCTTTTTAAGAGGAATAATACTCTAGTACATTGTTTTCATGTAGGACTTACCATTAAAGCAGCGCATGCGTGAAAGTGTCTCAACGGGTAGGACTTTATGCACATTTATCATATTTATGTCTAATTACAATAAAATATACATATAATAAACTATATATAAACCTTCCCTGAGAAATACTCTACCTAATGGTGAAAACCGCATCAAAATCCGTTGGGTGGTTTAGAAGAAGATCGCTTAGAAAGGCCAGACAGAGACGAAATGCGTTCTTATTTTATAAGATATAGAGATAGAGATATAAATATATATATATATATATATATATATATATATATATATATATATATATAAATATATATATATATATATATATATTTATATTATAAAATAAGAACGATTTTTTTCTCTGTCTGGCCTTTCTACGTTATCTTCTTCTAAACCACCCAACGGATTTTGATGCGGTTTTCACCATTATGTAGGTTATTTCTCAGGGAAGGATTATATATGGTTTATTATATGTATATTTTATTGTAATTTGACATAAATATGATAAATGTGTATAAAGTCCTACCCGTTGAGACACTTTCACGCATGCGCTGCTTTAATGGTAAGTCCTACATGAAAACAATGTACTAGAGTATTATTCCTCTTAATATGATCTACAAAAAAGTCAGCGACAGCATATTCGTATCTTCTAAGGATAACATACAGTGACCATATTTCTGTCTAAAAATAGTAATTTGAATATATTTTTTATTTTGAGGGATGTTTGTCCATAATGGTATCAATCCTTATCGTTTTAAATACTTTATTCATTTTCTACGTTAAACGAAGATAAAATTTGCTTTTTACACTAATTTGAAATTACGAATAGTTTTAGAGAAAAACGCATTTAATTGTTGACACATCACGCCGGCGATAAACCGCAGTTTTGGCGCAAGTTTCATTTATTACCTTACTCTCAGCATATAAATAAGTATATTAGTTACGTTGGCCATTTAATGTAGATCAAAACTGTCTTTTACTGTTTTTCATTTTAATAAGTACTTTAGAAGTTGTTACAATATCAAAAAATCCTTGCTTTGAAACGCCTCGCCACACGCCATGCGTCCCCCCGCGCCCCCCGACGTTTTGCTTATAGAAGCGCGTCCGCCGCGCCCGCCCGCCTCTGTACTGTAGAAAAGTAGATGTAGATGGGATTGTACGTATTGGATAATTGGAGTTTAATATATTTAGTTTCGTCTATTTTGATTAATAGAATAGTCGGTAGTCTTTTGTTCATAATTTCTTCCGTATAAGTATTTTAGTTTAAGAGAACAGTAGGTAGGCTTTTGTTTATCATTTCTTGCCTTTAAGTATCCTGTTGTTTATTTTGTTTACTCTTCTTCTGTTCTTTTATTATTTTCTTTACCTTTTAAACATAGGAAATGTTTTTAATTTAATTATACCACGACAAAGTCGTTCAAATATAGGTCGTAGAACAAGAAATGCAAATAAAAATCGT
This sequence comes from Heliconius himera, assembly GCA_021202915.1. Classification (NCBI taxonomy): domain Eukaryota; kingdom Metazoa; phylum Arthropoda; class Insecta; order Lepidoptera; family Nymphalidae; genus Heliconius; species Heliconius himera. Next base: position 127,893 of record JAJHJA010001122.1, on the reverse strand, counting down.
TTAAATCTTAGTAATGAAAGCGTATATGAGACGGAAATTAGATAGTAATTTAAATATATTTACTTATTGAGAGGGATGTGTGTCAATAATGATATTAATCCTTACCCTTTTAAATAAGTTATTAATTTTCTACGTTAAACAAAGATACATTTTGCTTTTTACAATATTTCGAAATTACAAATAGTTTTAGAGAAAAGCTATATCGACTCATGTTATCCCTTATTCTCAAGTGTATAAATAAGTATATTAGTTATCTTGGCCATTTAATGTAGATCAAAATGTTGATTAGTAGCACAGATTTGAAATTACGCCGACCTCCACGCTTCCCCCCGCGCCCTCGACATTTTGCTTATAAAAATGGATCCGCCGCACCCGCCTAGATTCCCCCGGGCATGGAAGGAGGGTCTGCTCATCATGTTGCCCAAGGCTGGGAAGAGCCCATAGCAGCCTGAGGGGTACCGATCTATAGCTCTCCTTTGCGCGGTCTCCAAGCTGTCCGAGAAGTTATTCCTCTCACTTCTCCAGGCGCACATCCACCCATGAAGCGAGCAGTTTGGCGAGCGGGTATACTACTCTGGTTACACTATGCCGTAACAGCGATCAACCGAAAGGAGAGATCAATAGCAGTCTTTTTCGACGTAGTACGCGTATTCGACCACGTCTGGCACCCGGACCTACTTCATTAAGTGCCCAGAGCCGGCACCCCCCAGCACGTCGCGCATGTCTTTGCCTCCCTGCCTCAGTGACAGAACATTTTGCTTGAGAGTTAAGAGTTCGAGGTATAGCAGCGACTCGATCGCTCCCGTTGTTCCCCAGAGCAGCATTTTGTCACCTGCTCTCTACGCACTATACACTGATGACATCACATCGCCCTAGCGAGTATCACTCAAAGAGAAATCCTGCAGGTGGTCCAGAACCTCATCCTCCGTCGAGTGACGCAGGCGCCATACTACGTGAGAAACACCCCGCATATATAATCCTTCCCTGAGAAATAACCTACATAATGGTGAAAACCGCATCAAAATCCGTTGGGTGGTTTAGAAGAAGATAACGTAGAAAGGCCAGACAGAGAAAAAAATCGTTCTTATTTTATAATATAAATATAAATATATGTATATATATATATATATATATATATATATATATATATATATATATATATATATATATATATATATATATATATATATATATGGTATATAGCAGTATAAGCAAAGAGATAGGTGCTGTACATTTGAAGTCCAAATTATCTATTTGATAAAGGTTTACGTATGTTTTTAATACTATTAAGTTAAAAACTAATGCTTTGCTTATGTGTGCTGCTGCAATTCTATAATAATAAAAACTATTTAACAGAATAATTAATTTTCTAAATAAAAAAAAAATCTAAAAATGTCTGTTGATAAAAAATGTATCGATGAAATAAACATATTTCCAAATCTTGCATGCTACTTAACAAAAATAATATTGCTATGCTATTTTTAAAATTCGAGAGACGAGTAATGTCTTCGATTATATTACATTACAAAAACGTATTAAACAGTTATATCGCGACATTGTCTTTAACCTTTCATATGTAATAATAGGTCTTCTATTGTCTGCTTCACCTGAATAACATACACAATAGCCTCATTTCTAAGATGTTAACTCAGTAATCTAATAAATTACATCCATTATTCAAACTTAAAGCTATCTAGACTAAACTACAGTAAATTACGGTACTAAACGTTGCCGAGGTACATGAAAATATTGAGCTTTTAACGTGCAATAAAATATAAATCATAGTGGTCAGAGAAAATAAATAAATGCGCAGTTTCATTTTCTTTCTTTAGCTTGCGCTTATTCTACAAAATGATGAGAACTTATTCTACAAAATAGAGTCAAGACACTCACTTCTTTAATTGCCTCTTGAATTCGGGAAATGGCGTGTGGAGTGGCAAAACTCAATGACGAGTTTTGCCTTAAAAGAACGGGAAAATGAAAATAATTAATATTGTACCCCTTAGTTGAATTTAATAACCTTCGCGATAACGTTTTGATCCTATCCGACTGCGTCACGATTTTAATAAAAAAGAAACAAGGAAACATATTGTATTATGGCAACGTTAACACGGCTAAATTTTAAATTAAGACCAGTCGTGGCGTAGAGGCACAAGCGTGCGACTATAAACGCGACAGGTAGTGGTTTCGATTCTCATTCTGGGAAATCAGATGTTTAATATTTGCATTTTTACGCTTTGGTAATGAGGCTAAACGCGGCGTTGAGTTACGCCACTTAACACAATATGTCACCAGAGATGGGCGGAAAATGTGGAATGGAAGTGTCTCAATGGAAAAGGAGTGCCTTAATATTAGGTTCCCAGGTTAAACCAAAACTGATGAAATTCACTATCACTATGATATACAGGATGGGTTCCAAATAAACTTGCTATATTATAATAATATAAAAACATGCCAAAGTTATAATTTATATTCAGTTTTATAAAGCTTTTAAATACAAATAGTATAGTATGAAAAAACTTGAGATAATTTCATTTCACCGTAAACGTTCTATTTTTACTTTCAAATGTAAGCACATAATGCAAGCATTGTTAGAAAGACAATACGTTAAACAAAATGGTTACTTTGTGCTGGGGTTTTATACGAAATGTTTTAGTGGCGCACCGCAATACGCACGTACCACTGTATTTTCAGAGTGCATCGAGTATTCGAGTGTAAAGCACTCTACTCTAATTGTATCCAAGTTATAAAAATAAGTTTCTTGTTTTATTTTTAAGTTACGTTTCATACATGGCTTAAACGTTAATTTTTTTCCCTTTCATTGGATACTTCGTAAATATGTCCATACATAAATATGTAATACATAGTAGGCATTTTTTTCTTCATCTAAATAAATAAATAGTTATATACGGACTTAGAAACATATAATTTAAATAACATTTTATTTTTTTTTAATAAATATAACTTTAGAAATGAAATTAATAACCAGAACAATGTATGTTAAAAAGTTTAAAATGGAATTTATATAATTTATTTAATTTCTATAAAAAAAACGTTTACTATTCGAATAGCCGTAATGAAATTTGTCCAAGTTTGGCAATCCAAGCCTGTTTACTGAAGGTCGTTTCAGTAATATCGTAATAAAAAAGAGGTTGGCCATTGTCAATCTCCGTTATATCCTATAGGACGATGAAAGTAAACGACAATCTAGTCTTTGTCTGGATTTAAATTCATTCTTTTATGTTCAACAACAAGTTACAATAACAAGTTAGGAACAGTAATAGATTAGACACTAAATTTTTCATATAGAAAAGTATAAGTATAATGCCTCGAGACTAGATCAAAAAAAAAATTTTTTTTTTAGCTTCACGCTGTATCCCGCACACAGCAGGGTAGGCAGAGGGAACCTAGTGTTAAAACACTCCGTTCCCCACTTTCTGGCGAATTCTGGAGGCATTGCGTGTTGAGTGGCAGAATTCAACGCCGCGCTTAACCTCGACACCAGAGCGAAGAAATGGAAATATACATTTAAGTAAATATTTCATCTCCTCGAGTGGGGATCGAACCCACAACCAGTCGGTTTTGCAGTCACACCTCGTGCCGCTGCGCCACGACCGGCCTCAAAAAATTAAATTATTAAATATTTCATTTCCTCCACTAGGAATCGAACCCACAATTTGTCGTGTTAACAATTACACGCTTGTGCCCCGCGGAACGATTGGCCTCAGTAAAGGTTATGGTTGGGTTAGTTTAATTCGAGCTCGGTGGAAACTGGTGGTGGTTTCTTTTCCTTACTTTTTTAAGAGAAAAGGCGGTGTTGAGCTCCGTTATTCAATAGACAATGTTTTAAAGAGCAGAAAGTGGAGAATGGATGCGGAAAAAGCTGAGGCTGAAGCTTAAAAAATATCATCATCAACCATTTTATATACAAATTATTATATAGAGTGTAATATAACCGACCAAAATAAAAGAATACACACTATAACCAATGTTTAAGCAAATTTTTCAATAAAAATAAAGTGTAGAAAGCAGCGGAAATTACGTTATATTTTCTTTATAGCGAGATTGATCTCTAAATTCTAGCCCGAGGAGATGGCGGTGACTTGGACAAAGAGCTATAATCTGGGGAGCAGCAAATTTCAAAACGCTCCCGCAATTGGTCCCTTTGTGAACTAACAGACAGCTGTTGTTCAATCTATATGAAGACGATATCAAGACCATCGATTTTAAATTTACAATGTAAATTGCATGGTTATCTCTCAATGCAATCGATGCAATTGTAGTATAAAAATTCTAATATACATTTTTCATGTGAATATGAAAATTTTAAGTGCATGCATTTTTATGTTTTTATTTATATTTGCATATGAACTTATTTACTAATTTTATACTGTACAAGAAATCTGAATCCGAATTTATAACGAAGGCCATATTTCCTTAAATGTTAATTTGAACTTCACTTTTTCACATTTTCCTACTTTCCGCATTTTGCAGACAAGACTTAGTAATAAATTAAATTATTCTCCTTGGCCTCTTTAATCTATAATAGCTTTATATTATGACACTAGGCTGCCTTTTCTAAGACAGTCCAGTAAAATTATAAATTATAATAATAGTCATCAAAATATTTATTAAATGTTTTTATTATTATTATATATGCATAAAGATGGTCCATGGAACCTGTACCTGTATGTACCTTTCAATTTCGCCACGATAGTGCCATTCAAGTTGAATATTATTACAATTTAATTAAAGTTAAATTAAATATTGACTCGATGGAAAATAAATCTCTTCTCTTCTTTAATAAACAATGACAATGAAAATTTCAAACAACAATGATTAATCTAGGCAATATTACTTATTTAATATTAAAAAAATCAGGCCAAAGACAAATTCGCTTGAGTATCTATTATACTAACTAGGTTTGAAAAAACGTATAAAGTAATTTTATTCAGTCAATTATAGAAGTCCAGCTGAAATATATTGATAAGAATACTGCGACGGCAGACTAGTTCGTATTGTGAAAGAAAATAAGAAATTTAATACGCAAGATTCATTTATAATAAGCAAGATTCATTTTCATTTATAAGCGTATTCATATTTTGCTTGCTTTTAGAAAAAATATGACATATGTTCGATGGACTAAATGTTTGCCCCCCTTCTTAAGATACGATTATTCGACAAAGCTACATGAATAATATTTATTCTCATTACAAATGAGCGTCAGCGCCACGGTCCGTAACATGTTGTTACTAATTTTAGTATTTTTATTAGAATTATCTATTATTCGTTCAATTTACTGAAAATTATTATCGTATTAATTTACTGAAAATTAATATTGTCATATACTTATTAACTTTCGCTAAAATCCACTTAGAATGTAACTGCTCATCACTGTTCTATGTCTGTGTGTGTGAATGGAAGGAATCCCAGTGTAATACCTGTATGACATAAATATATTTCGCATGCAATTTGTAAATGAGAAATAGCTGAAACAATAGAAGAATTGAAACTTAATTTGACTGATAAAGATGTCATTTAAAATGTCATTCCTACAACAGTCACTAGATAGAAACAGAAACTAGTCCAGATTTTTAAATATCTTTAGGTTCGTTCATCACCACCAGGACTATAGAGTATGTGATAATTGTTTTTTATTTAAATAAAATTTTAGTACTAAGTACTAAATAAAATTTTAGTACTAAGTATTAAATAAAATTTTAACTTTTTTACTAAGTACTAAAATTTTATTTAAGAACATCTGCAGCTGCCGTGGCGCTGTGGAACAGCGTCTTCCTGTAAACATGTAAACATGGGTGAGTTCTATCCCCACTCAAAGTTTTTTTTTAGTTAACATATTCTGCTCCCATCAAAACACTTACGTTCCTGACTTTCCGCCGATTTCTGGAAACATTGCATGTTGAGTGACGAAACTCAACAACCGCGCTTTGCCTTATTAGTAGAGCGAAGAAATTAAACTATTCAATATTTATTTTTTTAGCGAAAAGAAGAAATTAAACTATTAAATATTTAACCACAGCTTATCAAACATGCTCAAAAATTTAAACATCTTTCATTCATTTTACTTAAGCCATTGTAGACAATGACTAAATTATTATTTTAGATATAAAAAAATATTTAGGCCAAAAATAATGTCAACAAGATAATATATTGTATATTTTGCACAATGTTTTATTGTTATAATTTAACAACCACTCGTAATAAGTATGAAATTTTTGTTCCAATATTCAAAGCCTACTCGCTTGATAACGAATTTCATCTGTCTCTTACAGGCGGTGCCAAAGGTCATTTATTACTTAATTCATTTGATTAGTAGGTGATTGCCAAATTTATTGAGCTCTGTATAAATGGATCCCCTTTGTTCGGCGGCCGGATGTCACAGCAGGTCTGAAAGATTGGGAATTTATATTATAACATTAACCTACTGTTTATTTTTTTTATTAGCTACACACTGTATCCCACACAAAGCAGGTAGGCAGAGGGAAATTAGTGTTAAGGTACTAACGTTCCCCAACTAACTACTAACGTTTCCCATTTTCTGCTTCTAAAGGCATTTCGTGTTGAGTGGCGGAACTAAACGCCGCACTTTGCATCGATACCAGAGCGAAGAAATTAATGTTCAGAGTGACACGTAGTACCCCTGCGCCACGAATGGCCTCCTCCTTTCTGTTAAGATAGGTATTGTCAGCAAACTCATGTAAAAGAGGGTAAGTGACTAAAGACTATAAAAAGATGTGTAATGGAATTGTGTCTATCGGGTTCTAGCAGGCTGCTCCTTCCCTACCGAGGGGAAGAAAGCGACAGCCAACCTTCCCCCCATCTACAGACTTATCAGTCTCATTTGCAGCTTAGGGAAAGTATATGAGAGAATCATTCCCACTAATTTAAAAGAAATAGTCAAGACAAAATAACTGTTCATCAGTGAACAGTTCGGCTTTAGATCACACAACTCGTCCTTACATCAAGTTCACCATGTAACGGAACACATCGCTAATCACAACGTCGGTAGATCGATTCGCATCGACACAGCTACCATATTTCTAGATATAGCCAGAGCCTTCGACAAGGTCTGACATAACGGCGTCAAGCTCTCCGCCGCCGCGCGCTTTGAGAAGTGGCGAGCCAGTCCTATCTCATGGTAAATCCGCGCATCGGCGCGACGGAGCCCAACGGTCAAACTCTCTATTGATTAGCTTAAGCATGGCTTTTCCCTGCCATCGCTGCTCCTTTCACGAGCGACCATCCTTCATGGACGACCTACTCTCGCCACTCCCCGCTCGGTGACGCTGTAAAGCCCATCCCAAATAAACAGCAGTTTAGCAATTTCGAAAAGAAAGCAAAATTTCAATCGGGGCCAGTTGCTTGTAGGCAACAGCTGCTTATTGGAAGGAAACTCGTGTAAGTATTGTTATTGGGTGATATTTATTGCGATTACGTAGAATCTCTTGTCGAATAATTTAGAAACATATAAATGATATATGTTTTTTTAAACATTAACCGCTTCCGATGTCCAACAGTATATATATTTTTTTTATTATTACATTTGGGTTGTATTTATGCACGTTCATATATGTGTATGTATATTGATGATATTATCGTTTATATGGGATAGGTAATATGAGAAATACTGATAATGAAAATTGAAACTGTTCCTATTGTAGTTAGATTAAGATCGTATACTATTCCTAATGTGGAATAACGCTTGAAAAAATTCAAAGTATAATCAATTATGCACTTCATCACTTTTTTACTATATTCTTTTCAAAGTACATTTCAGAAATTTATTCAAAGAATAATATCGACATTTCCAAAGCCACATGAGATATAAATATCACAAGCCTTCTTGTTCATTGTTGGAATCACAAAATTTATAACATGTAGATAACATTCAAAAGGTTTTCGCAGATTATTACGGAGCAAATGGGTTAATAAAATATTATATACAGTTTCCTGGTTTTTGAAAATGATTGTAAATATTGAATGTTGTTTGAAAATATATGCAAAGAAAACTGCAAGCAATAGTAAATCAAATTAATGTGTGTTAAAATATCAACTTAACACGGAATGGGCATAACTTATTTTGAGTTTTATTCTGAAAGAAGGAGAATAAAATGACTTTCACAGCTATAAGATCTCTGCCAGCAATATAAAATGATATTTAATAAGTAAAAATAAATTCAATTTAGTCACGTCAAATTAATAATATCAAAACTAGCAGCCCCCGCGCGGCTTCGTCCGCTTGAACTATGCGAATACTTTTTTTTAGCTTCACGCTGTGTCCCACACAGCAAAGTAGCCAAAGGCTAGCTTTGTACCCATTCTAGTGATAAGACACACCGTTCCCACTAAGACACTTCCATTATCCACTTTCCGCCGTATTGCACTCATCAGAGTGGCAGAATTCAACGTCTCGCTTTGCCTCGTCACTAGAGCTAGGAAATTAAACTATAAAATATCATTATTTACTCGGTTGGGAATCAAACTCATAACCTGTCGCGTTTACAGTCGCATTCTTGTGCCTATGCGCTATGACTGGGCTCAATATTTATTTAATATAATTTAAGTGTAATTAGGGAAAGCTGCTCGCATATCTAAAATAAGAAGTAGCCATAGCTTGCCTATATGTTGCTCCACAACTCCTTCTATCTTTCATTGAAAGTCCGTTAAAATTGGTCCAATGGTTCTGGAGATAAAGAAAGACATACTTTAATGTTTATTATAACATAGTACTAAACTAATGAACTAATAATTAAAAAATAAATAATATTAAATAAATAAATTTTCGTATAGTTTAAGCAGGCGAAGCCTCGGGAGCCGATGATATATAACTAAATTCAAAGGACTTCAACTGAGCAACCCTACATCCACTGTAATGAGAACATTTATTATCTTGTGTTCTTCTGATGGGGGACGAAATGAGTTTATCTGAGAAAAACATCGCAGTAATATCCGTTTTAGTAAGTCTTAATAATCGATGAAATATATCAGTGGTCATACAATTTATATATAGGTATATATTTTTTTCTTTATTTTTGACCTTTTTCAACTTTTAATCCTTTAAGTCTTTTGTTTAATCTTGTTTTAACCTTTTGTTAAAACAGCATTAAGAGTTGTCTATAAATTACTTAATTAGAAAATATACCAATTGTATTACATAATGCTTAAAATTAACAAGTATCAACGTTATTGAAATATATTATAACATTTTATATATAACAAAATAGCTAAAAATTAAATGTAATTTCAAAACTTTAATACATTTATTTTGTGAATATAAAATTGAGTTTATTTTACTGGCGCATAGGAAAAGATGGAACCATCAAACAGTAAATTCAAACGAAGTAATGAATTGTTCAATATAATTTACTTAGAATCGTAATAGTATATTTTTATATATTTTTTGTACCTACTTAAACGACTAAATTTAAAGGCAGGGATATACTAGATACATAATACATACGTACTAAATATTTCTTGAATTCTTATTCAGTTAGTTATATTATTTTTAAAGTATGTTAACGTGGTAGCTTTAGCAAAAATATTTCTATTAGCTTCACGCCGTATTCTTTATAGCTTCCCGCATAGATATAGAGCAGGGTAGGCAGAGGGAACCTAGTGTTGAGACACTTCATTGCCTACTTTCCTCCGAATCTATAAAATATTTTAAATAAATATGATTATTTTATATGTTTATAAAAGAATCATATTTATTTATTAGTGGAGTATAATTTATATACATAGTTATCTATATTGAACTATAATAATAAAAATAAAAATATTAAATAAAAATCTTTTATTTTCAAGCAACAGGCTCATAGTTGGTTAGTACAATGAATTACTTAAGAACTATGTTACTAAAATAAAATACAAACAAAGAAATTATACAATAATAAACAAACTATACAATCTAAAAATAAACTATACAATCTCATTTTTAATAGCTTCATGGTACAACATGATGATTTCAGATGACTTTTCAAAAGTAAGCATAAAATACTGCATCCACTTTTTAACCGACTTCATAGTTTTAATTTCGTCGTTGAAGAGACTGCAAAGTTTTATTTAAATTGAATAATTGAGACTGTACTGTCTAAAGTAAATTTTCAGGTTCCAAAACTACTTGTTAAGGAAAAGTTTTTAATTACTTTATTTCAGTCAACTTTTAACATTTTAACATTTTGTATTATGGTATGTCTTTGATTTATTTAATGTTTTTATTATCTGTTATATACAAGAGAAGTTATAATTAAAAAACTGAAAAATGGAGTAGAATACAAATTATCAAAGATCTTATCTATCTATACATATCAATTAAATTTAAGAGTCTGTCTGTGAGATCAAAATAAGCGTGTTTTTTCAAGTTCATTTAGCTATTTAAGCGATAGCAACACACAAACAAACAATTGTTTCTGTTTGTCCGGGCTAATCTCCCGGAGAGCTGAACGTATTTTTATGAGACTGACACTCAAAAATGAAGGAGGTTGTAAAATAACATATAGGCTGTTTTTTATCTCGGAATTGTCACGGGATAGAGATTTCCATGGAAAAAACTGCGTTTGCCTATCCCGTGTACCTACTGTCTACTTAGACAGTTTTGATGTAGCGAAACAAACAATTCTCTATTAAATATGCCAATTTTTTCTAGCGAACTCAAATAATTTTCCACAAGACTTAAATTACGATTTATCTATACATCTAATAAAGTTGAAATATTTGTCTCTAATTTTAAAATAAACGTATTTTTACAAGTACATATAGTTGTCTACATAATATCAAAACGCAAAAAAAAAACAATTAGAAAATGTTTGTTTTGTTTTTCTAAAATCTGTTTTTCCGTTTACCTGGCTAATCACCGGAACAGCGGAACCGATTTTTATGAGACTAACACTGAAAGACAGAGGAGATTGTTAAGTTGAGTTAAAGAGCTGTATAAAGGCAAATTTTTGAGCAACATAAAAGCTTTTAATCCCGGAATTCCCGCGGGTTTGGGATTTATGCAGGATAAACTGCGTTTGCCTTGTACGTGAATACTTAACAGCTGCAAGAGTCAACTACTCTAGTAACGGCGGCACTAGAGGTGACAGCAAATGAAAACGTTTAAGTTTTGAGTTTCATACAGTTTTAAATTTTATAATAATATATGTACACATTTTTAATACACCTGCATTTTTAACGGCGTTTGTAATGTAGTTATTTTATATGTATAAATTTTAATATTCGCAATAATTTATTATAAAAATGTAAATCAATATCTTTGTTTAATAGAAAGATAAGATTAAAATAAGTTTTTAGTATTGTCATCAGAGAGCACTAATAAAATGACGCTTTAAGTAGTCGGAAAATTCGAGATATACCTTTACACTTGGAGCGAAAGAAGAAAGAGGTTCTCTAGAATCTTCTTCTTCCTGGCAATTATCCCGGCTATTTGCCAGGGTCTGCCTTCCTGCTCAATCTACTCCACTTTGCACGGTCTTTAGCGTCCTGGGAGGTTAGACCATTGGCTCTCATATCCTGCATCACGACATCCAACCAGCGCTTCCTTGGGCGTCCGAGAGGTCTCACTCCAGGGACTAATATAGAAAGGCACTTGCATCCGACATAGTTCCTAGGCCGGCGCGTAACGTGACCAAACCATCTCAGGCGACGCTCTTGGAGCTTATCCGCTACGTCACGGACTCCAAGACTACCTCGAATGAATGTGTTGCGTATGCGGTCAGACCGCGTTACGCCGCACATCCACCTCAGCATCTTCATTTCCGTGACGTGAAGCTCCTGAGTGTGCCGAGATAGTGCTGGCCAACATTCGCTGCCGTATAAAAGAACCGGTCGGATGATGCTCTTGTATATCAGACCCTTGAGTTTGGGCGGTATCCTGCGATCGCAGACCACACCAGTGACCTCCCGCCATTTGGCCCAAGCAGCGCTTATCCGGCTATAGACATCGTGATCGATGCCTCCAGACTCGTGCATGACGGATCCTAGGTACCTGAACTTTTCCGACTTAACGGCTGGTTCAGGACCTATAAGGATAGTGCTCGAGTCCGGGCTCCCGCAGGCCATGTACTCGGTCTTCGACACATTTAGTTTAAGACCACCGTTCTCAAGCGTACCCTTCCACAGGTTCACTTTACGCTCCAGCGTCAGTCGGTTCTCGTCAATGAGTGCTATATCATCGGCATACATCATCAGCCATGGAGGCTGGTCTTGGATGTGAGCCGAGACAGTATCGAGCACCACATTGAATAAGAACGGACTAAGAGCCGAGCCCTGGTGAACCCCCACTGTAATCTGGAAAGGTTTAGTGTCGCCAACAGCAGTCCTAACCATAGAAGCGGAATCGTGGTACATGTCCCTGATAATCTCAATATAGGCCTCAGGGATCCCTTTGGATCGCAATGCCCACCAGATGCACTGACGAGGCACACAGTCAAAGGCCTTCTGCAGATCTAAAAAGGCCACATGCAGAGCTCTCCTTTTTTCCCTGTATGCCTCCATCAATGTTCTGAGGGCGAAAACGGCGTCCATAGTGCCCGATCCTGGCTGAAATCCATATTGAGACTCAGAGGTAGTACACTCGCGGCGGAGCCTGAGGTCGATCATGCGCTCGAAGAGCATCATGGTATGACTCATAAGCTTAATGCCCCTATAACTACCACAATCTTGAACACTGCTCCTTCCCTTGTAAATAGGGGTAATGAAGCTGACTGATGTGGCATCTTTCCAGTGTTCAAGATATGGTTAAAAAGGACAGTAAGCATGAGCACACCAAGAGAGCCCAACGATTTCCACGCTTCGATCGGAATGTCGTCAGGTCCAACCGCTTTTCCGTTCTTCATGCGTCGAAGGCAATTACGAGTTTCGTCAAGGGTTATTGGGGCAATAAGTCCGAGGTTAGGCGGTGGGTCGTGATGAAGATTGCATGGGTGCTGAGTATTCAGCAACTCCTGGAAGTAGCTTTTCCATCTCTCCTTCACAGAGGCATGACTACAGAGCAGCGTGCCCTGGGAATCTCTGACGCAAAGACATTTTGTGATATCTTGCGTCGCTTTATCCCGGGAACGTGCCAGCTTGTAAATGAACTTCTGCCCCTCCACAGTTTCAAGTTTATCATACAATAGTGACAAACTCTCACTGCGGGCTCTGGCTACAGCTCTTTTACAGGCACGTTTAGCTATTATGTACTCCAGTCTGTCTTCAGGAGAGTTGGATTGCTGCCACTTCTTAAAGGCATCCTTCTTTTCACGAGTCACCTCCTGCACCCTGTCATTCCACTACCATGTCTCCCTGTCGATGACGCGTCCTCCCCTAGAAAGGCCAAGAACTGTTGCCGATTGCCGATTGAGCTCGATCCCAAGCATCCTGAGCAGTCTCGGTGTTAGCCGAAAGATTATGACTTTTCACCTCTGCCAGGAAGTCGGTCTGCATCGGTCCATTCAGCAACCACCACTTGATCCGGGGCCTACGTTTCTCGGCTACTTTCTTCTTCGGAATGACGTTAAAGTCCATGACAAGAAGACGATGTTGGGCCGTGAGGCTTTCGCCTGGAATGACCTTGCAGTTAGTTACCCTGCCCATATGACACCGTCTGGTCAATAAGTAGTCTATTTGAGTTGAGTGGGACCCGCTCTTATACGTGATAAGGTGCTGAGGATTCTTTTGAAAGAACGTATTCACAACGGCCAGATCAGACGCAATACAGGTTCTGAGAATATTTTCTCCCTCTGTATTGCGAAGACCGTGTCCAAAACCCCCGTGAACACGTTCATACGGCTCAGCAGCCTTATCAACGTGACCGTTCAAGTCCCCCCCCAACTAAGACCACTTCGGTAGACGGCGAGTAGCACCTCTTCATACTGCTCCCAGAATGTCTCCTTTTCGGACGCGCTACATCCCGCCTGGGGAGCATAGGCACTGATTAGGTTTGTGGTAACGCCCTCAATCAGTACCCTTACTCGCATCAAGCGGTCGCAGCGACGGACAACTTCAAGGAGCCTATTCTGAAGCTCTTCAGAAAGCACTACCGCCACACCGTTTCTACCGGAAGGTGACCCAGTGTATATAAGTCGGTAACCCTGTCCGATGTTACGGGACTTATTGCCCTTCCAGAGAGTTTCCTGGAGGAAAGCGCACTGGACCCGACGTCTCATGAGTACATCTGCGAGTTCTCTGCATCGTCCGGTTAGAGAGCCAATATTCCACGTTGCAAAGCGGAGTTTCCGTCTGGGTACTTGCGTCTTTAGCCGTGCCCGTACTTGAGACGGTAGCCCTTGCTCACTTATCGCAGGTGTAGGGCGATGTGCCTGCGCGTCGTTTAGCGGCGACGCCCTAGCCGTACCCAGTTTCAAAATCGAACTTTCCATTATAGCGGCGGATATCAGTTTTTAAATGGAGCGACTGCCATCTGACCTCCAAAACCCTTTTGTGGGGGGAAACCGGGGGGATAGGAATAGGACAGATAGAAAGGGGGAAGGATGGGTAGAAGGAGAGGGTAGGAAAAAGGAGGGGGATTAAAAGAAAGGGACACCACATTTATGGACTGGACGGAGGTTATAATAAGTGGTGGCTCGAGGATCCGGGGTCGCGTACCCGTATGCCCAAGAACAAATATCGGACAGATATTAGTCAGGGCACCCTCTGGATGTAAGAGGTTCTCTAGAATAACATATTGTATTAGAATTTAAGATAGACATTGTACAAGCTTAATAGTATTTTACTCTGGAATAAATATAAGTTCTGTAAAAGCCCCGAGGTGTTTGATTTCTTTACAATATCCCGTCACTTTCAGCTCTTCCGCGAACATGAATCAGCTGCTATATATTAAATTTATTCGGTATAAAACTCAAAATACTATTATTATTATTTAAAAAAAATAAAAACCAAATCAGCTCACGCTGTATCCCGCACACAGCAGGATATGCAAAGAGGGCCGAGTGATAAGACACTTCGTCCCCCACTATCTGCCGAATTCTGGCATTGCGTGCTGAGTGGCAGAAGTCAACTTAGCGCTCAGCGTCGACACTAGAGCAATGAAATAAAAATATAAATTAAAATAAATTTTTCATTTCCTCGAATGGAGATCGAACCAACAGATAGTTGCGTTCAGTCACACACTTGTGCCCCTGCACCACGACCGGCCTTGATAATAAGTTAATTATTAGGTAACTTGCCCAATTTTCAACATATATTGGCTGGCATTGATCTGTTACCGAATTTCAATTTCCGAAGAGCGCGTTAAAGTTGCGACACAACCACAGGCACACATACGTAAAATCTATCATTACGGTATTTCCTGTGAGTGAGTATTGATGTAACAATATAGAGCGTTAAATATTTTGCATAAAAAATTTCAAAATTGATTTATGAAAATTGTATTATCTGGACCCATCGAGAGTGCCTGTTAGTGCGGTGGTGGCTAGTTCGGTCGTCAATCGAAAAATAAATATTTTTTTGTCATTTCAATACACAACGTCTTGAACGAATGTCAGAATGAAGCGACTTGACATAAGTTCTTCTAGATATAACCTGTAATGCGGAATAAAGCGTGAAGCTAAACAAGTCTGTCTCTCTCAATAATATTTTTTTTAAATAATGTTGATTATCTTAGACAACTAAAGTTATTTAAAATTAATAGTGTTTGTATAGAGTATGCCAAAATTTTATTAACTTGGAAATTGTCCCAAGTTAATCCAAAGTGAGAACAATATAAACACGAAAATATATTCTTAAATATACAAAAATAAAATCTTTATGGAATGTATTTATTTGTAAATTATTGACAGTCAAGTGGAAGAACCAATTTTGTATAATAAATTAAACGCATGAGTACAATATTTTACCGCAATCAATTTGATTAATATGATTCATTTAAACTTTTAAACATAGTAATGATATCATTATTGCGCTGGCTCGGTGGATTTTATACATAATTTTATATATAATATATACATATATATATTCATCAATTGAATTTTGTATTATATTAAGAGAAAGGACATCGTAGCACAGTGGGACTGCGTCTAGCTGCAAACGCAATGGTTGTGGGTTCAATCCATGCTTAAGTAAAACAAAACGATACTAATTGATATTGTACTTTCCTATATCTGATTATTTTTTTTTTATTTTATAAAATAACTGTAAACTAGAAATTGATGTTTAGTAGATGATTATCTAATTTAATTTAATTATTACGCACGCTTAACAGTCTTAATATAATTATATGGTTTTTAGAAAATATCACATTTATATATAGCGTTTATTGCTCTAGCGGTGTGTTCTGAACAAAGTAAGACTCTTTAACTATAAATATAAATTACTATAACGATTACTGTAAACATAACTCTTTTTAGTAAATTTAAGCGCAATAATTTAGCTGAAGATTCCTAGAATTGAATGAGCACGGGCCCTCATATAAATTAAAAATTAAATTATTTTGAAACCTCTCTAATGTAGATGGGTCGACCAAAACACACACAAATACAAGAGTAACAGATATTACTATAAATCGACATTTTAATAGAATAAAAGAATTCAATACTAATGGAGACATTCATAATGAATGATGTAATTCTTACAAAATTATATTACTCTCAACTCGATACGAAGTTAAAAATACAATATATACTTTAAAATGTTAAAAAAAAACATCTAAGAAGATAGACTTAAATAACTTTAAGTGAGAAAGGAAAATGTACATCTGCCATTGGCTTACTGCAAATGTGATGTCAGGGCGGTTTGGTCGCTGTTTTTCTTATTTAATTGTTTGTGCAGTTCAAAGGAAGCCATGCTTGTTTTCAATCTATTGGCGTTGCTGAGTCTTAGGAGTTCTTGTGATTACACATCTAAAATAGATAACTAGATAACAAGACTATTTCGTCTTTACTTAAAGTCATTTTATATGCGATGATTAAATTTCCACTGAGGCACATTGTCCTGGTTCATTTAAAAATCCGATAAAAGGTTATATCACGTGATGTCCATATATACAAAGTAAAGCAAAGGTAATGAAAAAACAATTTTTAAACAAATATTTTAGAAGTCTATTAAAAAAAAAAAAAAAAACAATTTACAAATAATAACTTAATACAAAGCATTTACAATCGATTTAAGAACTATTAAGTTTATACTCCTATATACCAACATGATTATCATTTGAATAAACAATTTTTATCTATATAACTATATACATAATATATCGTACGTATCCTATATACCAACAATACATACATACATTATAGGCGAGTTAGAAATACGAACTAATTAAATTTACTTTCATTTCAATTGAAGAATGTTTACTGTGTACAAATATATATACATAATATATATAAATATATATACATATATATACATATATATATATATATATATATATATATATATATATATATATATATATATATATATATATATATATATATATATATATATATGTTAATATGCTCATTTATGACTTTTAAAAGAAAATTAAAAAAGCATATATTAAATTTACATAAACATCAAAATTAAGCCGTGTTTTTGAAATATTTATTAGTTATTTATTTATTTAATACATATGATTGTTTATTTATTTATTGTTTATCTTTATTTATATTATTTTATTTTTTTGTTCACCAAATTTGAATTTGATAATCAGGCAATGTCCACTCTCTGAAAAATATATACATTAGTTTTTGTTTCCGGTTTAATGTTATTTTTATTATTATTATTATTATTTCTCTTTATTATTAGTTTTTTGTAACAAATTGTCATAACGAGTTTCGCATCCCTCTCCTGTACACATTTATTTTATTTGAGTATTGTGAATTAGGATGAGGCTGAAAAACAGCGCTGTAGACAACACGTCTTACAGCATTCGCTGAGCCTCACTCCTTTTACCGTTTTGTTTTTTGTTTTTTTTTTCGCACTTTTTTTAATTTTTGTATTTATTTTATTTTACTTTTATTATTTTTTAGCTTATTTTTTTAATTGTATTAGTAGTCATAAAACGGTTATAAACTTTTTTGAATTTGAATTTGAATATGGAACGATAATCTATAGCCAGCTATGAAAATTTATTAGGCAAATCACTTCGTTGATTTACTTTCAATACAATATTCAGTACAAATATTTACTGAACACAATTTGAGCTTTGTCCCTAAAGGTCTTGTATTGTGTAGTTAAGTTGAATTCTCAATATATTGAACTTGTGTAACTGTTACGAATATAGCACATAGTTTTAGTTAAATGTTAAACTTTAGTACAATATATCAAATATGAATGTTAATTTCGATTAAATTATTTTACTGTTACTATATAATATTGATTTTATATGTGTAGAAATTGTTAATAGACTCCGTGATAAATAGGCTTTCAGCACGTAAATATTCTTAACATATACTACTGGCCTTAAATAATGTACGCGTATTTTGTCATTTTGTAGCTCAGTGAGTTTCACTCATGTTACGTTTCACTAAATATTTCTTACAAATGTCTTTTATATAAGCTTCACACTGTATCCCGCACACAGCATGGGAGGCAAAGGGAACCTAGCCTTAAAATACTCTGTTTCCCATTTTTCACCGAATTCTGGATGCATTGCATGTTGAGTGACGGAACTCGACACCAATTTATATTATTATTTAATAAATATTTCATTTTCTCGAGGGGAATCGATTGTGGGGATTGAACCAATAACCAACCGCGTCGAAAGTCACACGTTTGTGCCACTGCGCCACCACTGGCCTCAATCTATATGCCTACCTATATGCTATTAATATAAGGCCATCGTGGCTACATGGACCAAGGACTTGACTATACATGTAATAATTACGTGCTCTATTCCAACTCTGAGTAAAATATTATTTCTTTTTCACGATCTTGTTAAAAAGTTCAACATCACGTTTTACTACCTCTAAAATAAAATAGAAAACTAAGTGGCTTTACAGTATTTTCTTCTGTCCACCTTGCTATTTGTACAACGTAAATTTTGTCCTTTTTATTTTTAGTTATTCTTATTTTAATATATTAGTATAATTATATTCTATAAAATAATATTTGTATAATAATAAGCTTTACCCAATTGTATTAACAAAAAAGGCCTAAACACGCTACAAGTATTTTAAAAATCGAAGCCTATCTCGAGTGGGTTATATTGAAGTTTGGAAATCGGGTCGCATTAATCTTCACTAAAGTGAACTCGGTGTTTGTCCTACAATATCCGTCCCGAGGGGAAATCAGCCGCGTTATGCTCTCGTGTGGATCCTTTGCGAATGATGACACGCTTTTTATCATATTCTTTAGAATTATATAAATAAAATGTGATATTCTACGACGAGGTTCTTTACTACGTCATGAGTACGTGGCTGAGTGTTACCCATTTCCGATTCCGTTCCTCAGTATCTGCTCGATTTTTTAAATATTACGTTTTGAATAGCTGGACACAGCGCCGCGTTTTACCTTCTTACCAGAGCTAGAAAATGATTCATCCGCCAGAGTGGAAATCGAACCCTCAATATACGCATTTACGACTAGAAGCTGTGCAGCTGCACAATGGTTTGCAAACTATTCAAAAGGATAGAGATATGTGGATATAGAATAAAAAAAATATCGTGGCTGTAGGGACAGCGACAGCTCTTGACTGTAAGCGCGACGGTGGAGGTTTTGATTCCCATTATTGTCTTTTTTCAGCTCCGGTAAGGCAAAGCGTGGTGTTGCATTCCACCACTCAGCACATAATATCTCGAATTCTGACAAAACGTGCGGTATCTGGACATGATATTCTTCCAGTCTATCATCAGACTAAGGCTATCATCAGAGTGTGGAAAGAAGAAGAAGCTACAAAATACATACGTATTATATAAAAAAATATCTAAATGTTTCTCTCGCACACTTTCCTTTTGATGAAATAAACAACAAATTTTACATTTTTAAACTTGTTTTCAAGAACTTCATACTGATCATTAAATAAAATCGTAAGTTACTCTCAGTTAAAACATCTTGAAGCTTTCCTCCCTATTAAAATTTCAGAAATGTAAATTTTAGTAAAAATAGCTTTCACTAATTAGAGCAAGCCATTTTATTCTATGACTTAAGAGTTTAATTAAGCGCCATCCACTCGTAAGTCACTTTTTAAATTAAGGATGGATATCACTTAGAATATAAAACGTATAGTATGGTATTCACATTTTTGTTTCACTAAATGAAATTAAATATAATATATATTTTTATTTTTATTTTAGCATTTATATTATTGGCTTAATTATTTAATATTTAAGTCAAAAATTTTAAATGTGAAATAAAATTATTCGTAATAGGTAAATGTATAGGCATTATTACAAATCAAAAGCGGATTATAGGATATACAGATTAGAGGACTGATAGCACCATCGTTGTCGTCGTCGTCTTTTAGATACATAGTATTACAAGATTACATTAAGTAAAAATTAGCTACGCGCTGCATCCCGCACAAAGCAGGGCAGGCGCAGGGCATTATAGTGTTTTTTTTAAAATTATTATTATTATTACTTAGCACTACACTTGGTCCGTATACTTTTTTACTTTATTATTATATCAAATTTATCGTATATATTAAATACATTATCGTTTACATACAATTAATACCTATAATAAGAAAATGTTATTTTTAACTTTACATTATTTTACAAAATTTTACTTAGATCTAAGGTGTTAAGCGAGTGTTTATATATGTATATTTAACAATTTTACACATTACAATATTTATTTCATTAAATTACTACAAGTACATGCTAAACTTTTATAATAATTGATTTGGATGTGAAGAATTTTGCACTAGGATAAGGGCATGACCTGACTGACCGCTATGGTGGAAGAGGTGACCCCTGAATTCCTATCTTTTAAAGCCATATTTAAATTATATGTCGTTGCTCCCGTCGCGATCCGAATTAACATTTTTATTGCGTCATCTTTACCTTCGCTATAGTGGGAACCTAGTGTTAAGACACTCCCGTTCCCCACTTTCCGCCGAATGAGTCACAACCAACTCATCAAAAATTTATACGGAGTGTTTTGTAGGCTATTGTATTTATTTACTATAAAAAAACAATTGAATTTATAGCAAAACTGCAAGAGCTAAACGAGCCAAAGGTTCAAGTTTCCGCAAGCGCCGACTGGCAAGACGCAGTTTGACGTCACACACTTAGCCAGATTTGCCGCGGCGGCCGTGCTTTAATATTTAATATCTCAGTCATTTTCAAAGATAGGAAAAAAATAAAAACTGATATTTTTTTTTTCGAATAACCTATTTATATATGTTGATTATAAGAAGTTGGTGTGACTCTTTCTGGAGGCATTGTGTGTTGAGTGGCAGAACTCAAAGTAGAGTGTGGTTTGCCACTTTTACTGGTGGTTTGCCTCAACACCAGAATGAAGAAACGAAAATAAAAAATAAATAAATAATTCATTTCCTGAAAGGGGTATCGAACCCACAACCAGTCGCGTTTACACTCACACTTTGTGCCTCTGCGCCACGACTGGCTTCAGATTACATTAATTAATTTTAGTCAATCAAGAAAAAATCAAGTGCCGCACTTTGACCAACGACCAAAACAGCTAGAAAACTTAAAATATAAACATTCCTTAAAGCTGTAATACAATAATAATGTATTGTAAAGAAATCAAACACCTCGAGGCTTTTACAGAACTTATATTTCTTCCAGAGTTAAATACTGTTAAGCTTGTACAATGTCTATCTTAAATTCTAATACAATATATCATTCTAGAGATTCTCTTTGTTCTTCCGCTCCAAGTCTAAAAGTATATCTAATTATTATTTAGTTATTATAATTTACCGATTACATAAAGCGTCATTTTTATTAATGTTCTCTCGTGACAGTTCTATTTTATATTATTTAAAAACATATTTTTATTCAACAAAGAGGTTGATTTACATTTTATAATAAATTATTGCGAATATTAAAACTAATTAATATAAAATCATTACATTCGGCCATCCTACTTCGTGCAATCTCCTGATGCACGACTACTCACAAAAACAGTAAAAATCAACATTTTTTTATAAATTCATTACATTCGGTCGATTACAAATAAAACTTATTTTTATATTGCAGCTGCCCAATTGATTTTCAACAAATTTACTTATTAAACTATCGCGTCTTATGGAGCTACTACAATCATGTTATCAAACGACATGTGCATTAAATACAAGATTTATCATGTTACTTTACAAAAAATCTTTATTTTTGTGACCAGAAGACTTTTGAATTCTCTCAGTGGTTTACCTATACATACATATAACGAAATTGTAACTTATCGGTACGTGGAAGAAATACGGGATAATCTATTATTGGGGCACTATCAATAAACCAAAACGATTTATTAAAATGTCTGTCGGTTTTGTCGGTTTATGTGTCCTTGCGTTTGTCTGTGCGTTTGTACTATAAAGGTTTTAGTTATAAAAGTTGAGCAAACAAAGAAATATGTAGTGTAAATTTCAGTTTTGCTTAAAATAATATTAAACCATACACACATAAATATAAATATGTTCTGATGTCAACTAGCTACATGCTTGTTTATCTATATGTATATTGCCTATATACAATTTAAAGTTTATAAGTTCTTGCTATTACCTATAACCTGTCAGTTTTGCTTTTGTAACTTTTCTTTTCGTATTATTGTTAAATTTTTCCTTCCTTCAGTGTATAAAATTTTGCTTTTTTTGTTTCGTGTGTTAAGTTTTCCGTTAATGATCAACTTTAATTTCACTCTAAATTATATAAAAATAAATATATGAAATAATAAGAATAGCGTATTAATATTTGAAACTCCTATAATGGTAGCCGCTATAATTACAAATATCCTACATAATAATAATAATACTTTCCTGTACAAAACAAAATAAAGAGAAAGTAAAGAAAATACATCACATAAGAAAATGTACAGCAGGCTGCCTTATCGTCATAAGCGATCTCTGCCAGGCAACCTTAGGGTGTAGGAGAATGTAAAATCGGTAGGCGTGTATGTGCTTATACATACTTAAATATATATGAAATAATTTATTATGTTAAAATATAATTTCTAATATCAACAAATATATATAAATACGGTCACGTTAATTCGCAAAGGAAAGATACAAAAGCTTAAATATATTCTAATATCTAGACTTATTATTATTGAGCATATATATACATAGTTAAAACAATATTTATAAGATGATAAGGAGTTTTTACAACAATTATAAGGCAAAACATAGTAAATATATTTTTTTTTCTTATGTAAAACATTAACGTCTTAAATGTCTCATGAAAAACGCAATAACGATTATACAAAGATTTCTAAATTTTAAATTCCTGCAATATGAGCGTGCTGATTTTGATTTAGTAATACAATGTGTTCCCTTAACTTAACACAGAAATCTCTAACCATAGTTGAAATATTCGAAACGATCATCTTTAAACTATATATATTAAGTCACTTAAAACATCAGATATTCTTGGGATTGTAAAGTTTACTCGGTAAAGAACCGATTCTGAGTAATCCAATTTGATCATAGTAGGGTTTACCTCAATTTTTACAAGTGAAAACATACTGAATTTAGATACAAATATCAAAGGTGAGCAATTTTAAAGAGTAAAACTAATTTTAAAAATTATGATTTATAACAAAAAAATAAAGGATTTTTCATATACTTTTTAACGTAAACAATGCTACAAAAACCTTTAGGTATCATCCCCCATATGCGATCACCGCACTTCACCACCCTTCTGAAGGATTTTCTTGATTACTTTTGAGATACTAACTATACTTTCATAAATAAATTTATAAATTTTTATTGTCCGTTTACGCTTAATGAACAGAATTGTTTTATGAATAAAGAGTTTATGTCAATATTAAACATGTTTGTACGACAAAACTATAGCAAAATAACTTTTATTGAATTGGCTAAAAATTTAATTTTCAATTATTATTATCATTTTTCATTGTAGTCTTTATTAAATCTACGTTAACAATGCGGTCACAGTTCGGTGATCGGTATTCCGTTGTGAACGAAAATACACTAAATAATGACTACCATCTTGTTATATGGGGTACAGAATCGCATTAAGGTAAAATAACTACATACGTAGCAATGTATTACTATTATAAACTGTAACAACCAGTAAACAAATTGAATTGCAATCTTTTATGCGCTAACGATTGCTAAAATTTCGAGTTCGTAAAAGAGTAAACATCTTTACCCTGGACACATCTGGCTAGACTAAGACTAAGGTAAGCAATAGGTTTAAAATACGGAAAGCCATATTTTAATGCATTAAACTCTCCTCTACACCTAGAACACTAGCAAGTGACGTCTCTTATTTGGTTATCTGATGAATTTTCAAAAGGTAAATGATCGTGAACCCCTGGACAGAGGTCCAGAAGAGGTGAAGAGAAGCTAAGAAGTTTACTAGTATTAGCTTACAAAGTGATTAAATTAATTTGCTTAAGTATGCATAATGCAGATATTGACATTAAAGCACTCGATCTATGCACATTTCAATTCGCTATCATTAAAGAAAATGTCAGAATATACGTATAGATACAGATGGTACTAAATTGCAGTAAAAATCGTATATGGATTTAGTTTCCTGAAATTGGAAAAAAAAATACATATTTAATCTTTCTTTACTGAAATAAAAAAAAATATCGACATTTGTAGGTCACTGATGGCAGTACCTTGTGCTGTGCTTTTTTTTTTGTCGTTTAATATATTTGTTGCTACAATAATTAAATTACATAATGCTGATCCTAATCCTGACCTGATCCTGATCCTGACTCGATTGAGACTACTTTCTACTTTCAATGCATGATATAGGAGCTAAGATAAATCAATAAATCTTCTGGTTTTTACTATTTCTTAAAGGCTTATCGAATATCCTAATACAAACAATCAATAGCATAGCATAACAGAAATATTCGCGTATTTTTTTAATATTGCATAGCTTCATTTATTTAAGAAGCCGACCATAATTTTACTCAGATTTTTTTTTCCTTAATTTTAGTTGCCGATTCGAAATATTTTCACTCAAAACTCATTATAATCAAAAGAGCAAAATTTATAGTCTGTTTCTAGTCCCAATTATATATTTCAGCACATTTATTTGCTTATCTAAGTCAATTTTCTACAATTAACAATTTAGGTGTTGATCGTGTCAAACTGCAGAATTACATTTAAACATAATCTAATATTTTTTTATATTATTATTAACTAAAATATGACTAATCTCTATCTTTTATACACAAATTTATAAATCTGAACATTGCCTTTGTATACCAGTAAGAAGTTCTTTATTCAACAACTCTTTATTTCATCGACGCGCTTTATCACATCAGACGAACTACTCATCAGAAGATGTAGACGAATCTTACGGCCGCGAAGATCTCTTCTAATGTTTTGTATTTTCAATAAATTGCCCTTTTCGTTTCTCATTGCCCTCATTCCACTGGGTGGTTCCTCTGGGGTGTCAGCAGTCTCAGCGTCCGACTCCATATCCCTCAAATTAATGCAATAAATTTCATTAAAAACTAATAATCTTAGAAAATTGATTGATATATTTGAATTGTCAATTCAAAAGCATTCTCTTTTAAATATCATTCTAAAATCATTCAAAATGGATCATCAAAATGTCAATAAATAAATCAAAAGTAAAACAGAAAAAAAATATATACTAAAATAACCAATATAAATAACCAAAAATATTAATTTAATTTCAAATCACCTCTACTATACTAGTGTATAGTGACCTGACGTAACCCGCGGTCACCACCGACCAGCGAGCAAGCAGACTCACTAACTCAAAATACATATCACTACTTTTTTATTTCATCTATGTTACGCTAACCACTTCATGTACGGCCCGCTCACCGTATCATCCATGGTATCATCTACTCTAACCACTTCATGTGACGGCCCGCTCACCGCATCATCCATGGTATCATCTACTCTAACCACTTCATGTGACGGCCCGCTCACCGCATCATCCATGGTATCACTACTCTAACCACTTCATGTGACGGCCCGCTCACCGCATCATCCATGGTATCACTACTCTAACCACTTCATGTGACGGCCCGCTCACCGCATCATCCATGGTATCACTACTCTAACCACTTCATGTGACGGCCCGCTCACCGCATCATCCATGGTATCACTACTCTAACCACTTCATGTGACGGCCCGCTCACCGCATCATCCATGGTATCACTACTCTAACCACTTCATGTGACGGCCCGCTCACCGCATCATCCATGGTATCACTACTCTAACCACTTCATGTGACGGCCCGCTCACCGCATCATCCATGGTATCACTACTCTAACCACTTCATGTGACGGCCCGCTCACCGCATCATCCATGGTATCACTACTCTAACCACTTCATGTGACGGCCCGCTCACCGCATCATCCATGGTATCATCTACTCTAACCACTTCATGTACGGCCCGCTCACCGTATCATCCATGGTATCATCTATGGTACGCTAACCACTTATCAATCTTCATACTATTCTAATAAGATATACAATGAAAATTCTAAAGTGACTAAATTTACAATCAAAAGCTATACATACTAAAGCTAGCAGTGTAAAGTTTGGTTTGCATGTTTTTTTTTTTTTTTTACGGACCTCACTATAGGGCGCATCCCGCTTCTGAGATGTAAAGAAATCAAACACCTCGAGGCTTTTACAGAACTTATATTTCTTCCAGAGTTAAATACTGTTAAGCTTGTACAATGTCTATCTTAAATTCTAATACAATATATCATTCTAGAGATTCTCTTTGTTCTTCCGCTCCAAGTCTAAAAGTATATCTAATTATTATTTAGTTATTATAATTTACCGATTACATAAAGCGTCATTTTTATTAATGTTCTCTCGTGACAGTTCTATTTTATATTATTTAAAAACATATTTTTATTCAACAAAGAGGTTGATTTACATTTTATAATAAATTATTGCGAATATTAAAACTAATTAATATAAAATCATTACAGTATAAATGTCATAATATATTCCGAGCATCTTAATTCATTTTAATCTCAATACCGAAATAAAATGCAAGGCGGAAAGAATATTCTTTAAGAATGTAACAGACCGGAAAGATAATGGATGTGAGAAGGTTCGCAGTTGCATTGTGGTGCGGAGCACAAATTTTTCTCATTTTAACTAGAAAAACTCTTGAAAAACTTCGCCGAGGACTGTTCGTAGAACAAGTTTCACAGCTCGAGGATATGGTTCGAGTCTAGAGTAAAAGCAAAGGCACTTTCATTAGCAGTGATATTTTACTACAATATAATATATAATTTTATAATAAACTTTCGAACGAAAATGAGAACGACTTCAATTTTTTCGAAACTCTATAATTTTATTTACATCTCGTTGAAAAAATATATATTAGTTTATTAATAATTTATTAAACTTTATATAATATTGTCGGACTAAAAGTGACTGACTGGTCGCGTACAGTTTCGACCGCACAACTAGAGCGCAAGTGAATATGTAACCTAAGCCGAATAAGCTTATTTTTATAATTATTATATTTATTCTATTTTAAAAACAAAAACGTAACTTCTAATCAGCTTCACGCTGTATCCCGCACACAACAGGGTAGGCAGAGGTTCTCACCTAGTGTTAAGACGCACCGTTCTGCACTTTCCGCCGAGTTCTGGAGGCATTGCGTGTATAGTGGTGGAACTCAACGTCGCGCTTTAGCTCCACACCCAGAGCGAAGAAATGAAAATATAAATGTAAGTAAATATTGAGTGGGGATCGAACCCACAACCAGTTGATTTTACAGTCACACTCTGTGCCCCTGCGCCACGAAGGGCGCAATCGGTTAATTTATTTAATTTTAAATGACTATCTAAAAATAAAAAAAATATATTTAAAGAATTGAGGCCAGTCGTGGCGCAGCGGCACGAAGTGTGACTGTAAAACCGACTGGTTGTGGGTTCGATCCCCACTCGAGGAGATGAAATATTTGCTTAAATGTATATTTCCATTTCTTCGCTCTGGTGTCGAGGTTAAGCGCGGCGTTGAGTTCTGCCACTCAACACGCAATGCCTCCAGAACTCGGCAGAAAATGGGGAACTGAGTGTCTTAACACTAGGTTCCCTCTGCCTACCCTGCTGTGTGCGAAATACAGCGTGAAGCTGATTTGATGTGATTTTTTTTTATTTAAAGAATAATATACTTAAAAATTATAATAAGTAAATAAAATTTTCAAATAAAAGGAAACGAACGTATTATATAAAAACATCGAATTTAGATATTTATACTTATATCTATTTACTAGTTAAAATGTGTTGCTTTTGAAGTGGGTGCAACTTGAAGTAATGAAAATATCATTTTCTACAATTTATTTTACTTTGTAAATAAGCATAACTATGCTTTCGACATATTTATGAAGTCGGTTCTATTTAAAAAAATATAGGTATATATTTTATATTTTACTTTTTAGTTTTGATTTAAAATTATTATTTGTTTTTGATAGAAAGACTTTAAAAATAGATATTATAATCATCAGCCTGTTCTTGTCCTTTGCTAAAAGCTGGTTTTGATATACTCAAATATGACGAAATATAAATTTCTCAATATTACTTAAATAAATCTTAACATACCGTCATTGTTATATATTTTTTACTTTTGAAAGTTTTTGCAAAAAAAGAATTACTTTTAAAATCAGTTAAAAATAAAGTTATTGGTATTAGTCTTAATAACTTTATCGATCTTCACGTGATAGCTATATTGTTCCTGAGATCATTTATTAATCTTTACATAATATAAAATATAAATTACTATAATATTTGAAATACTGTCCCCTAACTCATAAGAACGTGAGAAAGTGGATTATGGAGGGGCTTAACAAAAGATTTCCTAAAACAGGTACTTAACTATGTCGTTAAACATAACATTTTTAGCACAAAATATACTATAGGTATTGCAGTACCTACCAATAGGAAACTAATAAGGAATATCAAAGTAATGAGAATATAACCTAACTAAGTATAAATAGTTAAACTGTTAGTTAGAACTTATGTTACTAGTTCGACTTTAGTATAAAGCATTCCCATACAAGAAGAGCTGATTGATCTCAGTGTTCGTAACATAACATTGTTATACAACAACTCCTATACGTAAGTTCCTAGAAGTTTATTACGGTTATAGAAAATTACCTTATTTTCTCAACAGCGTGCACTGTTACATGATCTTTAGATGTTATCTATCTTCATAAATAGTCGTAGTATTCATTTTGTTCCTATAGTTGCTGTTGTTTTACTAATAAATTAGTAAAAATGTATGTACATATATATCTGATGACGAATCAGGCAATTATGGTGTAGTGGGACAACATCCAACTGCAAATCCAATGGTTGCAGGTTCGACTCCTACTCGAGGGTATAAATTCTTTTAATTTTTCCACTGTGATGGGCTTGGCCAATGATGGCCTAAGATCCCATTGCTTAAAACTGTAGGGATCTGTAATTCTAAAGAAACTTATATTTAAGAATGATACATGATAGTAGAATAGATTACACTAGGGTTGCCTAAAAGAATCCTGCCGCGATCATCTTTAATTAATGTTTTTCGTAACTCGTTTTTGGAGAAAATTGCACTCATATGTTTTTATATGAATCGCACATCATTTGAAAGAAAATCGCATAAGGTATTTGAAGACCAATAGTTTCCAGCTCTCAGTCTGCCGCAAGCCCAGGGTTGCCTGGTTTATACAGGTCACTTAATGTTAATATTCATCAAATTAAAGTTAATTTTTTTCCCATTACTAAAACACATGGTTGCCTGGAAAATAACTGCCGCAAGCAAAGGTCAGCCATCATTTGAAATATTTTATTCCGATTTCGCTTGACTGAGATGCGCAGTTTGCCTTATGTTTTAAAATTAAAAATTAAATTAAATTAATTTATTATTATTGCCTAATGTTTTAAAGTAAAATATTGCATAAGGTCAATCTTAAAATGAATGTTAATTCTAGCTGTTCACCTGTTAAATGATGATTTTAAATATATTAAGTACATACAAAAAACTATTTAAACATGATTTTTTTGGTTATGCTCGGAGCTTGCTCTGGCAATTTGTCTCTTAAAGTACCTAGAGGTTCGCTTACTTACTCTTTAGGGCTTTGACCTTCGAATCGATGCTTAGTAACCAATGCCTCAGCCCAGATCAGACAGCAAGTTTGCAAGGCGTATAAAACCAAGGCCGTGATTTGCCATCGATTGGCATTACAGTGCTAGGATTAAAAAGTTCCATGCCCTGCAGAACCACGTCGGCAACAGCAGTGGCACAGATACTAGGATTGTCAGTAGAGAAGCAATCCGGCCCCCAGGGATAAGATGGGTAAAATGTACGCATCCCATTCCAATCTGCTGACTTGTAGTAACGGACGCAATGAGTTGCGGGTGTTCTGCAACTGCCGTGCATAAAGGGCATGACCCTTTGTACCAGGCACTGGTCTGAAGATCCCAAAGGGGCGTCGACAACAACCTGATACTATTTCGTTTGTAAAAAGGATTTCATTCTTCTTTTGATATATGACCGTAACCGTAACTGTAAAAATGCGGATTAGGATATTCTTACTACACATAAGAAATTTGTAAATGGAGACCGTAAAAGAGTAAAAGTATTGAAAAATTAATTCAAATATTATATGAGTAAATTGGAAATAGGAATAGACTGAATAAACTTATTAATTTCCCTTGTAATAATTTCATAGGTAGTACAAACAATAGCTTATATTGACACAGTAAGAATACCATAGTCTACGTTGTTTTATGATTTGAACATGAAGTTATTAATGTTTGCGATATTCGATAAATATTGACGAATAATAAGTACAAAAGCTTATAAGCTACTTCTGGCCTCGTGTAGGCAATCAATTTTATTTAATTTTTCTCTACATAAATTGATTTTATTTTATATTGTGATAGAGACCCGCGCGCGGCTTTGTCTGCTTAAACTTATTGTATATAATAGCCTAATTATACATATTATTGATGTAAATTGTAGCCTATATATTATTCTGATGTATAATGTATATTACTGTAAAGTTTCATCTGTTTTATCTGTTTTGTATTTTTTGCGTGAAAGTGGTATAAACATCCATTCTCACAAATTTTCACATTTACAATATTAGTACTTCTTATTATAATATTAAGTGATTATGTGAAATTGGTAATTTATCGTACTGGCCCTCTTAATCATAAATTTCTCTTCTGTGGTTAGGAGCTATATTTTATTTATGTGTTTCGTTAACTTAAAAGGCTTGAAAGAATACTTCACAAATTGAAACAAACCGATAAACGCGCGTCGACTGCTGCGTTACATTTCTTAACCGACACAATAATTAAGGATTTGAACTAAATTCTCTACGATAATCAGAAGTGCTTATCGTAATGACTGGACCCTGGCAAGGCAACTAAAGACTGACTAAAACAAACCGTACGAAATTGATTCAAAAAAAGTAACTCGTAAGCATTTGGTGCACTAGTAACTCAAACTAGACAATTACAGCAGACGTCAATTGTCAG
The DNA here is from genome assembly GCA_021202915.1 of Heliconius himera. Classification (NCBI taxonomy): domain Eukaryota; kingdom Metazoa; phylum Arthropoda; class Insecta; order Lepidoptera; family Nymphalidae; genus Heliconius; species Heliconius himera. The sequence goes on along the minus strand of JAJHJA010001122.1, from coordinate 96,315 downwards.
CAATTGCAAACCATAATGGAAAACCTAGCTGCTAAGCAACCAAGGCTGGTCAATCGCTCTACATCATTGCTACACCACACATTGCACAACAGATGGCTACCAAATTAGAAGAGCTTCAATTAGAATGTTAAAGACATCCACCGTACTCTGAGGACCTTGGTCCAAAAGATTATCATTTTTTTTTTCGAAATTTAGATTACTTCTTGTACGAGAAACCGGGCGGTCCAAACTGCCTTTAAAAATTTTAGTGATTCCTGTCCGAATAGTTTTTTTTAGTAACGGGGTTAACGAACTACCTATGGGATGGCAAAAGCGCATAGGTATCAATGGGTCTAATTTTGGTTAAATAAATATATTATATTAAAAAATATTCGACTTTTTGTTCATTCCGTAACAAACGCCAATCTCATATTTAAGGGCTGTTGAGGACACTGCGCCTGCCATAGCGCGCGGGCAGTGCATCGCGCGTCTTTAGAGCGGGGCGCGGCGACGGAGCGACGGCGGGGGGAGCAGGGACCAACGGGCGGGGATACCCAAGTAGGCACAGGGCACTGTCCCCTACAAGGGCCTAATATTCTCGATTATATAAGATAGATGAAATCTATAATTTTTATTAAATATGCAGAGAATTTTCTTAAATAAGTCGGCGTTCAAACAGACAGAGTAATTTTTTCAATAGAAAAATTTTCTATTGAAAAAATTGTTCATAGGAAGGCCAGAAATTGTTATTGATGTATAACGGAGCACATCATTAAAAAAATCAATAATACAGTTAACCATTACTTGACATTAATAATATCTTTATACTCAACACCAAATGGAATCGAGAAATACGCCACTTCGATTTTGCACAGGAGGGCTTAACGTAATCTAAATGGCCTCCCGTCAAATTACTTTATCTACGATGAAGGCCACGAAATAGATTCTATAACATACCTTACGTATAAGACAATCGAATAACCTTTGATGAACCTTTTTTCTCTCCTAAGTGTAGAATAATACTTTAAAAATATTTAAAAACATAAACCTTTGATTTTTTCTAATGCTTCAGTAAAAAAGTTCTAGTATCGACTGGAGCTGAATTTGAATATAATACATTTCGTCATGATACATTTCCAAGGCAATTTCTATGGTAATATGACATACATACATACACTCTGATGTATTAAAATTTAAGTATATAATTATATACAACTATATAAATGTAAGCTTATTTTAAATCATCCTAAGATACTTCAAGTGTGGCAAACAAAGTGTAACCACAACCTCATTCGTAGCTAAGTGGCTTGCCGCAGATGTTCAGAAACGAGTTACGACGGCAGCTATGTGAAGTTGTGCGCATCTTTTAAGTCAAAACTTCACCCAAACGGCTCACCCTGGTTTTACAACCGGCGAAGTTACCCATATCTTCTAATTTCTTGTTTTCTACTTGCACAGTTTGTGATAAACGCTTGTCACATCTGAATTATTTCTTCTAGATTATATAGTTTGTAATAATTGATGATATATTTTAGACTTTCTAATAAGCTCGATCATGTCTATATTGACATATTTGTATTTTTCACAGAATAATAGACATTTGTAAAAAAAAAACTTAGTTAACTTTTATTTTTTGAAAATTTTAAACGTAATAACGTAAATTTCATTTGGAGGTTCAGATTACAAAATATTTGTAGGTTAAAAAGAGAAGAGTATGTAAGTATATTTAAAATATCTTTAAAAATAGTGTATTATTATTAACTCGATTATATTATCTTTTACTATATAACTACTTGATTTCCAATTATTTAAGATATTTCAAAAGTATCAGACGCCTTAATACATGTACCTCAATTTGAACATTAAGTTTAACATATTATGTTCTTCGTGACAAAATCGAATACTCTATAATGAAGGATTCAAAGCCACAAACTAGTTTAACTTCCATATGAAACTTTGAAATGAGATTTTAGTTAAATTTAATATGTAACAATAATTCCACCCAAATAGCTTGGGCTCATTGTTTCAAAATAATTATATTACATTAATAGCATCTGTAAGAAAATAAAATGTATACTTTGTATATATCAAAGTTTCAATAATAATTGGCAATTGTATTTACTTTAGAGCATCAAAGTGAAAAGTCAATCAAATGTTTTCTGACTGTGCTTTCTTTTGGGTAGATTTTATACCTTTGTCCTAAGAAATCTATCATTTTATCAAATTTTAAAAACTGTAATACGGTATACAGTATTCCCTTGAAATTGTTTAAATCTCTGTATTTAGCAAAACTAACTGTTAAAGTATTCTACCATTTTCAGTCAGTTTCAGCGGGGAAATAGGAAAATTTCCCCGCTGTTTTAAATTGAGAAAAATTCTCGAGTGGATATCGAACCTATAATCGTGACGTATGAAGATAATCATTGCATCACTCCACCACGGTAACATGAAGAATTATATCAACATTTTTGATATTAAAATCATTATAGACATGCACCTTATTTCGGTACTTCAAAATTTTAAGTAAATGAGCGTTGAAATAGACTATTTTCATATGCTGGAGGCTAAAAGGTTCCACACATTTGCGACACCAAAGCATGGCCTGGTATTTGTATAGTGTAAGCAAAAGCGCTAGTACTGAAAGCAGAGACTAGAAGATTTTGATGTAATAAGTAGATATATAAGAATAAGTGACAGCCTTTTTCGGAATTTAGAAAGTGAGTAAACAAATATTGAAATATTCTTTAGTTGCCTAACTTAAGAAATAAGGTAAGAATACTTATAAAGTAGTTTACATTTCCAAGTTAAAGTGCGGTTGGCGTCTGTGAAATTGTCGCTACAGTAAATTAAACACCTGCGCTAATGAATGCAACTTTTCGATGAATAGCCTTTATTAGACTAGAATATCAGTTTCAAATTTTATTCGGAATAACAGGATAGAAGGAGGGAATCTAATTTTAGAGACTTCTTTTTCCGCTTTTCAAATTATTCAACGAGTGGCGGAACTCAATCGGTTTACCCGAAAAGGATAAAAATAATTAATTGTCCCGATTAAATAGATCCCATAGCTATCGTGGTATAGTCAAACGTTGTCCCATTCCAGTAAGATGAAATTTCTTGTTTTTACTTCAATACTATTTTTTTTTTTTCAATTTATCTGTAATGTTGTGGATAAGATCATTTATATATTCGAAATTAATATTAAAATTGTACTTGAGAGGAAAGGCGCGCCCTACGATTTTCACATAAGCGGACGCGCTGTGTACTTTTTAGAATAGTAAATTTTCAATGAAGCAATTTTAACAATAAATATTTCTCAGTTAATACTCTACAGACCAATACAAGCAGAAAATGGACGGAATAACTAATTATATATATATTTCAAAAACTAATGTTTGTTTATAAAAATTCAACATCAAATCAGCAACTAGTTGAATTCATCTGATGCTTAATTAGAATAATTGCAAATAGCGCCCATGATTTACGTTAATATATTTAGAGGCCTTCATTAATGCGAATATTTTTGAAATCTCTAACGACAAATTCTTAGTGTTGTCACAAAAAATCAAATAAACACTTTAAACGTAATATAAATTCTACCATAATTTTGAAATAGACCCTCAATATATTCTTCTTAACATAACAATAAATAAATCCTTCTTTGTATGTCCGATAATTTTGTCGTAAATTTTGCAATAGCACGCCTACTCGGAGGTTAATTTCGTAATACTTATCTTTTATATAAAAAGTGCCGAGTGAAACGAAAAACGGAAAGTCTTTACACAAGGTTATCTCCGTCTATTCCAATAATGTATAGATATATGCATAATACTTATAGCGTGAACCTAAAAAATTGAAATATAATTTATTTACAATTGCATATGGATGCTGAAAGTATACATAGGCATTGAAATGCATGACAGGTCCAATTATAAATTAACATACATTTCATAATATCATATTGAATTTTGGATATGTTATGTAGATAATAATATTGTTTTAGAATAAAATTAAATAGATACAGAACATATTCAGAGCAATTAGGTATTCGTATGTATTTTAGTAAAGATTTTTTTTAATTGCCCTGTTGCTTAACTATTTTTGATAAAACAATATCTTTACTCAATTTTCCAGCGATACTGTGTTTAAGTCTGATATTAATGAAGTCAGCTTCACGCTGTATCCCGCATACCGCAGGGTAAGCAGAGGTGTTAAAACACTCCGTTCCACACTTTCCGCCGAATTTTTCGAGGCATTGCATGTTGAGTGGCGAAACTCAACGCCGGGCCTTGATGCCAGAGTGAAAAAATGACAATATTCATAAAATATAATGCATTTCCCCGTGTGCCTATAACTGGGCGCTTGCATTGCATAGCATTACTCACTATAAAGACTATAAAGACGGCGACAATGCAAAATAATACTTACTACTTAATATATATAATATATGTAGAGTGTGTGTCGCGGGAGAGAAAGAGGCTCGCTTGCCCAACAAAGAACCAAAGCTTACGACCAAATGGTTTAGTTATTTTCAAGCTTTTATTGGTAAGTTGGTGGTGAAAGAAAGAATTCCATGGCATGAATAACTTAAGAAATCAATTTTCTGAGTTTTCTGCCTCTAGATCTTGGTGTGAGATATACTTTACAAATAGGTTGCTTTATTCAGTATTTCTAATATATTGATCTTGAACTGAATTTAAGAATGGAACAGAATTTATTTTTTCATGTCTTTTAAATAAATTCATAATTGTTTTATCACAGTGTTGTAGTGTATTTATGCATTACCAGACGCTTTCCCATTGCGTCTCAATAACCATCTTATTAGTTATAAATATGTATGTAGTAATGCTTAAGATCGACAGTATGGCAATAGTTGGGACTTTCATTATTTTGAAGTGACTACACGCTTACAGATTTGAGTTAAGCATACTAAAATTCCATGCAAAATCCTACGTACCAAATTTTTATACGAAATTTCAATAGTTTTAGCATAATTGAAATGGCGTAGACATGAATAATTGAACATTTAAATATAAATATTTTTAAGAACTTTGTTTCCATATTTATTTATGTTTCTACATACTTATGTATTATAACTAAATACTAAAGTTGGCATTGTTATAATTACGGTTCTGTTACTTTGTCTGTTTGTCTGTAAAGAGCCTTTATCTCAAGAACGCTGGGAGATATCGAGTTGAAATTAGTATTTTTACGTTTACTTAAAAATGTTGCCGTTTATATTGCAAAAAACGCGTATTTTGGCACCACAAAGGGAATTAAAATTTAAAAGGTACTTCCGGTCGACCTACAATTATATAATTTCAATGGCAGCTAACATCTTCAGATAGTACTAGTTCAGGAAATAATCTGAAAACTATATTTATAGACTTAAAAGAGGGACAAAACTTGGTCTTAAAGTCACCAGTTCAAGTGAGGTATCAAATGAAAGGCTAAACTAAGCTTAAATTTCACAAATAGCTCGAGACCTCCAATATTTGTACGGAACCCTCGATGGGCGAACCAGACTCACGCTTGTCCGGTTTTTTATAAATATATAACGCCCCCATTTTTGGGATTCCGTACCTCAACAAGAAAAAAACGGAACCCTTATAGGATCACTTTGTTGTGCGTCTGTCCATCTGTCAAGACTATTTGTCTCGAGATCGCGAAGACGTATCAATTTCAAATTAATATCAAATATTCTCTACAGTCCCTTGAAGCCCAGCAAAAATCAAGCATCTAAGTTAACGCGATCAGAAGTTGTGAGCGTTTATACATCGTTATTACTGCATTTTATATGAAATTTGGCAAGAAATATATTAGAAAAAACTTAAAAAGTGAGAATGTATATATATTTTATAAAAAAAATATATTATACATTTATAATTGTCGTTAAATACGTCTCTACATTTCAGTTTCTCAACTTTTATGTAGGTACCTACTTCCCGTTGCCATACAACTCCTAGGTGGAGATCCCATCGCTTAAAACTGTAGGGATCAGATTTTGTAATGAAACTTATATTAAAGAATGATATATGATAGCAGAATAGATTACACTAGGGTTGCCTTAAAGAATCCTGCCGCAATCACCTTTAATTAATGTTTTTCGTAACTCTTTTTTGGAGAAAATTGCACTCATATGTTTTTTATGTGAATCGCACATCATTTGAAAGAAAATCGCATAAGGAATTGGAAAAACAATGGTTGCCAGCTCTCAGTCTGCCGCAAGTCCAGGGTTGCCTGGTTTAAAGAGGTTACTTAATGTGAATATTTGCACTCATGTGTTTTTTTAATGAATTATACATCAAATTAAAGCTTATTTTTTTGTCATCACTAAAACTTATGGTTGCCTGGAAAATGGCTGCCGCAAGCAGATTTAACAAAGACTTAATATCATAGATTCATTATTTCAATGGAAAAATAAGGATGATTTCATGTTTAAATAGTTTTTTGTATGTACTTAATATGATTAAAATCATCATTTAACAGGTGAACAGCTAGAATAAATATTAATTTTAAGATTGACCTTCTATTTTATAATATTTTACTTTAAAACATAAGGCAAACCGCGTATTTCATCGTCTATTCTAAGTCAAACGGAATCGGAATAAAATATTTCAAATGATGGCAACCTTTGCTTGCGGCAGATATTTTGCAGGCAACCGTGTATTTTAGTGATGAGAAAAAAATAACCTTTAATTTGATATATAATTCATTAAAAAAACACATAAGTGCAAATATTAACATTAACTGACCTCTTTAAACCAGGCAACCCTGGGCTTGCGGCAGACTGAGAGCTGGCAACCATTGTTTTTCCAATTCCTTATGCGATTTTCTTTCAAATGATGTGCGATTCACATAAAAAACATATGAGTGCAATTTTCTCCAAAAACGAGTTACGAAAATCATTAATTAAAGGTGATTGCGGCAGGATTTTTTTGGGTAATCTATTCTACTTTCATGTATCATTCTTAAATATAAGTTTCATTATAAAATCTGATCCCTACAGTTTTAAGCGATGGGATCTTAGGCCATCCGTACCAATCTGGAAATTAGTAGGGAGCCCTTGATATGCAAATTCGAGTCGCATTTGATCGCTTTTATTTTTTCATCACTCATTTCGTCTATAATATATAAAAATAATTTATCATTTCTTCTGGACTCACTAATACTACTGCAACTGGCATTTAATAAAATCTTAACGCTAATTTGAAACAATCAACGTTGTCCTTTGTCTATATTAAAGCGATCACTATATTCCTACAAATTCAGTGGCTTTTGCTAATTTCAATATGATTTTAATCACGAAAATGTCATCAACAACTTGTATTATAGACTTTACTATTAATTGCTTGTACAGACGGTATTATTAACCTATTGTTAAATATTTATTCTCAAGTAACAGACAAGGTTAAATTTGGTTTAATTATGAAATATTCACGCAATCAATCTCAATACATTAACCAGTTAGCGTTGCGTTAGCGTTAATAAATTTTATATTTTGACGGAGAAAAAGTTTTATCCTAGCCACAAAAATTTCAGATTTTTAATTTCAACATGATACCGCGACTGTAAACATGACAAAGCGGCGTTGAGTTCAGCCCTTCAACTGCTGAAGTATTCGGTGGAAAATGGGGAACGGAAGAGTCTTAGTGAAAACGGAGTGGTCATAACACTAGATTTCCAGGTTCCCTCCGCCTACCATGCTATGTACAGGATACAGCGTAAAGGTGAAAAAATGTGTAAAATTTATGACTTAACATATAATTTCATTATCATTGTATCAATTTGGGTTACTTAGCCCCAGGTAATGATATATTTTTCTTTCTGTATCGTAATAACGATTTGTGTACATAATATTATTTTATAATGCTTAATCATTATTTCACGTTATAAAAGAAAACGAGTTTTCTTTCTGTAACATTTATTACAGAAGGATAAAACCACTTATCGCCGTTGTATTTTTTTTATGGAGATAAAAAGTATTTAATGTTGGGGTTATGTTGGCTTCTTATTTAAGAAAATGGTTTATTTTATTTGTGATAGTGCGACATCGAATTCTGCCACATAGTTCCCAGCAGTGTCAAAACACGGTCGTACACGGTCTTAATGTTACCCTTATGAGATGCGTGATGAAGCATAAAAAAATATTCATAGTGTAAAATATAGCTTTGGGTTCCACAAATAGCATATAATGACAACATAGAAAATTTATAAGAAATTAAAGAACGATGCTTATGTGTTTTATTATACAGAATTGAATTTACAAACAGAACTTTAGTCAGTAATAAATAATTGTTCTTCTTCCTATATAATGACAACATAGAAAATTTATAAGAAATTAAAGAACGATGCTTATGTGTTTTATTATACAGAATTGAATTTACAAACAGAACTTTAGTCAGTAATAAATAATTGTTCTTCTTCGTAAAAACCAAAAAAATTACGAAATCTTATACACACTATTGTATAGTCTATTATATACAAATATAGCCGTTCTAAATAATCGTGAAATTGGTCTCAAGGTCTTGTCGTCAATGCTTAGATTAATGAGGTTATTAGTTTCACACCATTTGATAGTCATTTGTGAATATCGATTAGAACTCCATCAATGGTAATGTGAGACGTTTTACATTCGCATCCTATACAGCTTCACGCTGTAATGTGCGCCACGATTGGCCTCTAATCTCAACTCGTATAAAGAATAAAATATTAAGTGAATAGATTTTAACCACACTTTACCAACTGCTATATAGTCAAAAATATATAAAATGTCGATAGAAATTATAAAAGACACAAAAAAAATCTTATTCGTAGTAATTTAACTTTTCTAGATATACATAATTATTATACTTTTGAATATATTCATTCCTCATCTGTCACTCGTAACGGTTAGACGTTCAAATTCAAACGCTAGAGAACAAAGAAGTTTAATTATGGCAAAGTGTACTCATTGCTCTAAATTGATAGCGAAAAATAATCCTGGACTTGAATGTAACAAGTGTAGTGTTATAGTGCATGCTACAGCGATATGCTCAGGACTAACAGCAAAACAACTAAATTCTTTGAGATCAGCAGAAAATTTAGAGTGGACGTGCCGTGACTGCTCCCAAAAATCACCTCGAAAAAGCTCATTTATTACACTACAAGAAGAAGCAGAGGACGACGAAGAAGTACAAAATCAAAGCTATTATCCATTCGACATGAAAAAACTACTTAACGATTTAACAACAGAAATAAACAAAATTATTAAAAAGGAACTAAGGGAAACAAATACAGCTCTCCAATATTGCAGCGATAAAGTAGACGAATTTCTCGAGTGCATGGAAGCTTTCAAGGACAAAGTAAAACAATTAGAAAAGAAAACCATGGATTTAGAAAATAAATATAAATCAACTGAAAATAAAATTGGTGCTTTAGAACAACGTTTAAATGAATACGAGCAAAGAGAATTAAATAAAAATATTGAAATAATTGGAATACCTTATCTAGAGAACGAAAATTTAGAAGAAATATCAAAAGCGATAGCGAAAAAATTACACAAAGACGTTGGAGATATAAAAAAAATTAAGCGGTTATCCACACCACCTGGAAGATTAGGTAAAATAAAATTTGAAATGTATGATGAAATTAAAAGAAATAATTGGATTAAAGAAGCAAAATCGGCTCAAATCTATGTTGACAATATACTAACTACAACAGGCAACAAAGAAATACATGGACATATTTATATAAGAGAAGAATTAACTTACTATAACAGAACTCTTTTATGGAACGCAAAACAAAGGTGTAAAGATAAATTTAAATTTGTATGGTGTAAGGAAGGGAAAATACTTGTAAGAAAATCCGAAAAGAGTAAGATTTTTATTATTAAAAATGATGAAGACCTGAAGGAACTATTGAAGTAAGGAAGTGATTTTTTTTTCTTTTCTATTCGTTATGTCGATATAAATTTAAATAACTTTTATTAAAATGGCTTCTAGTATAACATCGAGTAATATTACAGAGATCTATGATTGTGTAGATATTAACGAATATTTTAAGCATGTCTCTAAAAATAACAATAATTTAACTTGTATCCACATTAATATAAGGTCAATTATTAAAAATTTTGTTTATATAGAATTAATTGTCGCCAAGGCTAAAAGAAGTAAAGATGTTTTAATATTAAGTGAGGTAGGTATAACGGAAAATCTTAGTATATTATTTTACTTGGAGGGTTATAGTATGTATACGCAGTTACGTAATAATCGTAAAGGAGGTGGGATTATTATGTATATTTTAAAAAAGCATAAATTTAAATTAAATAATCACATAACTAAATATTTCGAATGTATCACTGGGCAACTAATAACACCTTCAAAGCGAATTATGTATCTGTGCGCTGTTTATAGACCTCCATCGTATAATGCCTTACACTTTATCCGAGAACTAAATTGTATACTAAATATTATACCAGATAGGGATTTAATTGTTTTGGGTGATATAAATATAAATCTTCGTTCATACAATAACATTCGTACACACTATCTTAATTTAATGAGTGAGAACGGACTTGAGTGTGGGATCTCCGATTACACTAGAATAGAAGCTACAAAAGATTACACGTCCAAAACTTGTATAGATCACATCTTTCTGAGATCACACACACAAGAAGCGGTAAGCGCGGCTGTCGGAACAGTACTGGCAGATCATAGACTTACGATTATAACTTGTTTAGAAGCAAGCAATATACAGGCTGTTTTAGAATATAAAATAAAATATAATAATAAAATTATACAAAATGAATTTAAAAAAGTTAAATGGGAGAGTATATGCAATACGGATTGTCCAAATACACTATATAAAGAATTAAAATTAAAACTTTTAAAATGTTATGAAGCGGGAAAATATAAAGTAAAAATAAACAATTCTAAACGAAATAAACAAAAATGGGTAAATTTTAAAGTTATAAAAGTATGTAAGGAAAAAGATAGTAAATTTAAGGAATGGAAAAATGATATTAATAACAGGATATTAAAGTTTGAGTATACTAAAATAAGAAACAAATGTAATAAAATTGTACATCAGCAAAAAAACCTAAGTATTCAAAAGGAAATCAGATTACATAAACACAATCAACGAAAAATATGGGAAATACTGGATAGAATAACAGGTAGAATTAAAGAATCACTAGATAGTGTAATTTTAAAAGCCTTTGATAAGGATGCTACTAAAACAATTGTCAATAATTTTGCTCATGAGTTCAATAAAAATGTTCAAAATGTAATCTTGAAATGCAATACTCCACTGTTAGACAAGAATTTATACAGACACTCAACAAATATGTCGATCAGATTTAAAAAAGCCGAAAAAAAGGATATATGCAAAATTATAAATAATATTAAAACTCAAAAATCTGCAGGTGTTGATAATATAAGACCCCTCGATATAAAGTTTATCTCTACAAAAATCGCACAAGTCATATGTAGGTTACTCAACACAAGTGTTTATTCGGGCTCTTACCCCGACGACTTAAAAATTGGAGTAGTTAGACCAATTTTCAAAAAAGGATGTAAACAAAATTATAATAATTATCGCCCTATTACAATTTTGCCTGTAATAGACAAAACAAATTGAGGCCGGTCGTGGCGCAGCGGCACGAGGTGTGACTGCAAAACCGACTGGTTGTGGGTTCGATTCCCACTCGAGGAGATGAAATATTTACTTAAATTTATATTTCCATTTCTTCGCTCTGGTGTCGAGGTTAAGCGCGGCGTTGAGTTCTGCCACTCAACACGCAATGCCTCCAGAATTCGGCAGAAAGTGGGGAACGGAGTGTGTTAACACTAGGTTCCCTCTGCCTACCCTGCTGTGTGCGGGATACAGCGTGAAGCTAATAAAAAAAATAAAAAAAAAATAGACAAAATAATTGAAAAATTTGTATCTACTCAAATACACGAATTTTATAAAATAATAATATACTAGCTTGTCAACAATTCGGCTTTCAATCCAATAAAAGCACAACACAATTACTATCTGACTTAACTAACTACGTCAATACAAGCTTAGATAAGAAAAAACATGTTCTAATGGTGTTCATAGACTATAGTAAAGCCTTCGACATCCTGCAACATAATATTTTAATTGAAAAATTAGAAAATACAGGTATTCGAGGACCCTTGCTAAGATGGTGTGAAAATTACTTAGCAAATCGAGCATATGTGGTTAAAGTAAATACCCAATATAGCGAAAAAGTGAACGTTACTGAAGGCACCGCTCAAGGTTCAGTATTAGGCCCTCTTCGCTATCTGGCATATGTAAATGATTTGCAGCATATAATAAGTAAAAGTCAATTGTTCCAATATGCTGATGACACTTGCCTGGTAGCAGCAGACACAGACATCAAGACAGCTGTGAAAAATTTACAAGGTGACTATAACTTGCTCTGTAAATGGTCACATGACGTAAGTCTAGTAATAAACTCACAAAAAACAAAACTGCTGCATATATGCTCAAGCCACAACAGAGTATTGGAAGAGTACAAAATTATATCTCACGACCACGATTGTATGCATCGTAATAATATAACTTGTAACTGTAAGGCCATCGAAAAAGTTGATGAACATCTATACCTAGGGGTTATTATAGACAAGAGATTTAATTAGGACAGGCATATTGAATATATATGCAATAAACTACGACTTATTACAGCGAAACTGTATTTAGTAAAAAACAAACTACACTTCAAGAGTAAATTACAACTATATACATCTTTAATGGATAGCATAATTGCATATGGGCTCAGTAGTTACGGTCGGACATTCAAAACTCATCTCAATAAAATTTATAATATTCAATTAAAAACACTAAAAATGATAGCACCATCGTCAGTAAGACAAAAATTCTACCACAATGAATATAAACTTTTTCAATATTGCAAGGTTTTACCAATACAAGATAAAGTAAAACATATTTTACTTAAAGAACATTTCTTTCATTACAACAGAAACTGTGCTCTTTAACACAAAATATTAACAAGATCAATTTCAAATAATACAATAGAAACAACTAGAGCAAACAATTTTTATGGTAAAAGGACATTAAATTATATAATCCCAAAACTTATTAATGAAGTACCAAAAACCCTTAAAGATAAAATTACTATAAATAATATAAAATACAAAATAAAAGATTTTTTCTTGTCAAATTATTAAAAAAAACAATAATAATAAACAAATCTTTAAGAAATAATTACTATAATATAATAATAAACAAAAAAAATAATATAATATTTCTTTTTCTTATAAAAAAAAATCTAAATATAAAAGGAACATACTGTAGCTAACATTTAAAACGTACGCGTAATTACAAATACGCATTTTTTATCAACCTACCTCACAATGACACTTGTTGATATTTTATAATTTATTATGTGTTAAAATTATCTGTAATTTGTATGCTTTTTGTTTTCTTTAATTTTATATACTTAGGAATGTGCAGTGGTCACACAAGCCTAATCGGGCTTAAGACCGCGAAGAAAATTATTGTTTTATGTAATATGTTTTAAATAAATAAATAAATAAATAAAAAAAAAATATGATTAAAAAAGCACAGTACAGTACAGTACAGCAGGGTAGACAGAGGGAACCCAGTGTTAAGACACTCCGTTCTCGTACGTTTGAATATGATTTAGGTATATTTTCTGATTATTTTTATTTTGTTATTTTTATTTTTGCTTTTAATAAAAAGTTTTTGATATTTATTCTTGAAATCCAAATTAACCTTTGCATATGCAATAAAGTACCATCTTGGCTAGCGATTTGTTTCTTTAGTTATATGTATGGAAATTGTGACTTTATTTTTTCAGAACATATACTTTTAATTTTATTTCCACTTAACAAATAACTTAGACAACTGCTGAACTATGATTTTTATGAGAATAACCAACGTTTATAATAAAAAAAAACTATATTTATAAATTAACATTTTAGTTCTTATCATTCTAGTGTGTATCTAACGAGGTTTTCACTAACCGCAGTTTTGTAGCATAAGATTAATTTTGATAAAATTATACACAAGTTAATGGCCTATGAAAAATTTATTTTTTCACTTAGGAATAGTGACTTGGCGATTATGTTGATGTAAAAAGACATTATAAGAAAATTTCTTAAAGAGTCTGAAGCTTTACACATTAGTAACTTATGAAAAACTCTTTGAAAGTAAAAATCTTATATTATTAGTTAAGGACTTATATAAAAGAAATATATTTATGGTATTTTATTTTTAAAATACTGAACACTACTTCTTCTTTCCAAATATCATTAACAAAACATTTTTCTTTCAACAATTTACTTACCATTACGTTATTGTTACTTCACTTGCTCAAATATTTGTAATAATTATAGGTTTAAAATAAATATAAAATAACAGTCAAGTGCGCGTCGGACTCGCTCAACGAGGGTTCTGTACTAATTACTAGATAAATTTAAGTTTGTCCATAAGTTGTAGGTAAAAACTGGCGTATGCACTAATTTTGTACAGAATGAACTAAGTACAATTATAAGTTTGTAATGTTTATATCTGTAATTTAAATATTAATTTTCATTTGTACAATTTTTTTCGTAATTTGTATTGTAATTGCAAGTTCTTACTTCTTCTTAAATTTCATTATTGTAAATGGGCTTGGCAGATGGACAGACGGACGACAACTAAGTGATTCTATAATGGTATCGTTCTTTTCCTTTTGAGGTACGGGAACCTAAAAACAGATTCATAATTTCTTTTTTTCCAGCTTCACAATGCATCCTATAGTGTAACTTAGTATGAAGACATTCGATTCTCCGCTTTCTGCCGGAATGCAAGACATTATATATTCAAATCACAAACATCTTATCATAATTGTAACTTACAATTTTAGAATTAACATATTAATAATAACCATATTATTTATTTATAAATATTATGTCAGTCTGCCAATAAACAAATATAGAAAATAAATAATATTCTGATATTATTATTTAATTTTGACACCGCAATGCATACTTTACCGGGCAACTCTATTAAAAGTTCCACATCGAAATTATAAATAAATATGTCGTTATTAAAATAAACCAAATTTATGTTACCGATTGGAAATCAGTGACATCAATAATAAGTTCTTTGATTTTCACGATTATTACACATTTTAAATCAAACTATGCTAACCGCATTAATCGCGTGTATTTGGTATTGTACATTTTTGGAAACCCGACGTTTCGAACACTTTGCGGTAGTCCGTGGTCACGGGAGACTGAGGTGGCTGTGAACTGACAGAGGAATGTCTGTCAGTTCACATAATTATTATATCAAAGTATCGCCAACGATTTCTTAATTTCCTCGCGTACCGCCCTGGATTCCTGCAGAATTAGCTAACTGTATCTTGCTCTCTGGTATGGGGGGTTTGAGACTTCAAAGATTTTATGAGTGGGTCCCAGGTGTTAGAAAGCTTCCAGCCGTCCTCTCTATTGAAATTAGGATGTTTTTGTATTTCAATAACCTCGCGGATCATTCTAGGAATATATCTGTTTTCCTTAGCGAGGATTAAGGGTTTATCAAACCTTATGTAATGGCTAGGTTTATCCACAGTGTGCTCACACACAGCTGACTTTGATAAATGCCCATTCTTGATATGTGTTCCTTCACCCTAACACCGATGCTGCTCTTTGTTTGATCGATTTATGATAAGCCACACTCACAATCTAGTTTGTATGCACACTGTAAAGAAATGTTACTTTAAACTGGTCTCAAGAATTGGCTCACTTTCTTGTTAGGCTTGAATATAGATTTTATGGAAGCTCTTCTATGGTAGAAGTAGATATATACATGGAGGACTTTGAGGAGATGGCTCTTAGCTCTGCGCCTTGTCTACCTAGGATATATAAGCGGTACTTAGATGACACTTTTACAATTTACAATCTATTTAACTTTTACAATTTTTTCTCTACTGTGGGTGGCTTGTTGATCTTCTGACAACGCTGGTGGGAATCTGGCAGCTTGTTCTGACGAAGGGAATTATTCACCTGGCGAAGCTTGTCCCCTAGACGTTCAACGTCACAGAGGTGGTGGGCTCTCTGAAACAAAGATTTGCCAATGGTAGATGACTGTGTAGGGGGGGATTCACCATTGAGCTATCTATTGGTGTGCGTGGATTTCTTACATACTGTGTGGCCTATTGTGCCATTGGGATTTCTTATGACTAACACATCGAGGAAAGCTAAGGAATTATTAGCCTGTAATTCTATTGTGAATTGAATATTGTTATTAAAAGAATTGAGATGGTTTAGGAATATATAAATATTGTCCATAGGTAAAATTGTAAAAGTGTCATCTAAGTACCGCTTATATCTAGTACCTGTACCTAGTAAGACAAGGCGCAGAGCTAAGAGCCATCTCCTCAAAGTCATCCATGTATACAGGGTGGAAGTGTCAGCACCACATTAAATGAAACCACAGTTTTAACTACTCTATAAAAGCCTAATATAATTCAGAAAAAAATAAATTCCCAAAAATGAAAAAAATTTTTTTTTTAAACAAAATAAATAATAAAAATGTCATTTTAAAACAAAACGCCATTTGTAAGGATGACGCACGCACACATAAACCCATCAAAGGAACACCGCCGCACACGCCTCATTTCAAAATCGAGTCGTATGTATTGGCGATGAAGTTCAAAATTGTTTAACCTTTAGTAGTAAGTGTTTATGTTATTGGGATCTATACGTAATTGCGTCACACGAAATACAGGTATGGATAAAAATCGTGAAATGAAAAAAAAATCCTACGTCCAAACTGTTGAGGCATCTTGATTAATTTCTTTAGGCATAGGTTTGAAATATTTTACCCTGTATGCTGTTTCCGTAAGTGGAGCGCTGCCTCTTCCACCCTGTATATCTGCTATTACTGGGGACACAGGTGAACCCATAGCAAGGCCATCTATCTGTAAATAGAATTCTTGATTGAACATTAGATAACTAGATGTGAGGCAATGTTCTAAAAGGTCAAGATATTCCATAGGCATATTGTTTTCCTCTAGTTTCCGCTTGGCAATCCCAATGAAGTCCTTGATGGGAATACTGGCGAAATTAACAGGTCCATCAAAACAAACTCCTGTTTTATAATATTAGTATAATTACAAATCAACATTACCTCACGTTATTCAATATCTGTTTGTATATTTCCAAAGAGGACCTACTAATATTGAATAACTTTACTTAGATATGTCAAATCTTGTATGTAATATAAAATGTGGAAGATGTTATTTAAAAATAAAATACGCTTTAGATGAAAAGTGCACAGCATTATTTATTGCGGTTACCGTTCGTTAATGTACTGAAATGGAATTAACTAACATTAATGGTTTTTTTTTATTTTATATTTGTTTATATTTGTTTTTTTTTTTGTTGAATTTTTGAAGTCACAACTTCTTATGGCAGAGTATACCGCTTCGTTACGTAACGCGTTACAACGCTAACCTGTCTGACTTCCCTTTCTCTTACCCGCGGCAGCAGCATGCACTAGGAGCCTGCGTCACTCTAACCTTCTAATCAGCGATTTTGAACAGACGTCTCTCTCTCTCCTCTTTCCACTGTTGACAGGAAGCATATAACATAAGTGCAAATTATTACTTTTGTAAGATTAAAATATAATGATACTAATAATGAACATGTTTAAGAATTGTAGCTAATAATAAAGATAAAAATTATATTAATAAGAGGTTTTATTACTAAATAATATTTTCCTTACATTATCATAATAATATAAGTAGATAAAATTGAAGCAAATTTACGCTGTATCACGCACGTATGCGGATTGACAGAAAGAGAAAGTGTCAAGACACTCTGTTATCTGTCTATGTATATAATACGTACTACTTAAGTACGTTTTAGTTTTTAGAGTTAACAGTTTTATTTATAAAATAAACAATATCAAGGCACGGTGCAGTGGGAATTCTACGTTACGAATACGGCTTGTTACTTTAAATAAAATACAAATACAGTCTTCTGGGACTTGTAAAGACAAGCAAGAACATTATCTAACATTTAGTGTTTCGATATGAGTCAAAAGAGGTCATGTAAAATGTAAGAAAATACCACAATAATATATTACTCTACGTTGTAGACAAAGGAAAACTAATGGTAAGACACTTATAACAGAAACGAAAATAATTCATTCAGCTATACGTTATTTAGGTAAGGTAAGTACGCGGGCACGGCAAGTGCACTTTTTCTCGAATAAACTCCGATTTATCATCGTACAAATTGAGAGTGAATTGATAGACGAACGGACAAACGGACGAGCGGACGAGCGGACGAGCGGACGAGCGGACGAGCGGACGAGCGGACGAGCGGACGAGCGGACGAGCGGACGAGCGGACGAGCGGACGAGCGGACGAACGGACGAGCGGACGAACGGACGAACAGACGGACAGACGAATAAACATATTTTCACAAGCTGTTTTTGTTTCCGATCACTCCTTCAGTGAAAATCTTTGCATTGAGACATATTATATGGATTTGATCGAGACCTTGAGAAACTTAGCATATTGTCTTTGTTGTTTTTTGTAAACTCAAAATATATTTTATTTTAGTCTTTTTGGACAGTGGCAAAAAAACAACGTGCAATGTAGACGTAAAGGCATAACTATGTATTTGGCCAATTCTTTTAACTCGTCCTTCCTTGGTCCAATCGAATCCCCTCAGTGTTCCTCATTATTTTAGATATTAACTTCTGTACAACAATGATAAAATCATAGAGTGAACCACATAGCCATCTTTAATATAATATAGTTACTTTAATTGCAATTAGCATGAAATATATATATAAAAGCACATGTACCTGACTGGCTGAGGTAAGACGCACGCACAGCCGTAACCGTTGTGCGTAGAAACGTAAAATTTGGACAGATTATTTTCATAATCTGGACATCCACTAAGAAGGGATTTTGAAAATTTATAACCCTAAAGGGATGAAATAGGAGTTGAAAGTTTGTATGGTTTTTTTTCTAAATCGGCACCGATTTTTGTAAAATTTGAAATTCAGACTCTTAAAAATATTTCATTGAACACATGTTTCATGGTTTTTTAGAATTCACCCCCTAAGGGTTCACATAAAAGGTTGAAAGTTTATATGGAAAAATCTTTAAATCGCCACCGATTTTTATAAAAAATTAAATTCAGACTGTTAAAAATATCTTATTGAACACGTGTTTCGTGAGTTTTTTAGAAGTCACCCCTAACGGTGCAAGTAAGCGGGTGAAGCTGCGCGCGCCCACTAGTATTATATAATACTTATTCCATATCTGATACAATACAATAAGAATCTATGATTCAACTTAAGTTTCATTGCGACATTCTGAACATTGAATAAACAATAATTTCTATAATAATACACAATAGAAATACAAAGTATATAGGCATTGATATAAAAACTATGTAAAACAATAGAACATGGTATAATGGAACACAACTTTAAATTTCAATATTCTTTTGCAATATTTAAATTCCAATAGTTTTAACAAAATACGATGAAAAAGAATGTATCTTGTTAAAACTATTGGTTACTGTCGAAATAATCATGTCAGCTTGAAGATATTTTATTTCCTTAGATGGTCAATGGACAACAATAAGTAAGTAAAAATCATATTACATTTAATATAAAAAAAATAAAATGATGGCTAAAACTAAAACTTTAAATTTAATTAAAAGACATTCTGTTAGATACACCCCATCTTAGCACTAAGCGCCCTATGCCTACTTATAATAAATTTCACAAAAAAGTTATTGAAATGTTTCAATAAATTTTTGTGTATTCAAAGCCACACGCACGAGTGCATTAGTTCTGAAAATCATTTCATCTTAACTGCTGAGGCGGAGCAATTCGTGGATAAACGAGAGCAAAAGTGTCTAGACGCGACAGAAAACCACTCCTCCAGTGGAAAGTTTATTCATTTCATATATCTCTAAATTTATTCCTACTTAAATTGAATTTATTCAGTCATATTCAACATTTAAATATTTTGTATTTACTTTTATATATTCGAAATTGTGAGTACATTCAACTTTCTAAAGTATTAACTAAGCTTAAATAAATTGTGTCTGCATATAGCAGAGTAGGCAAAGGAAATATTGAGAGACAAAGACATTGAGTGTTGAGTGGCGGACCTCAACGCCACACTTTATCTTGTTAATGGAGAAAAGAAACTAAAATACAAATTATTACAGCAAGAAAATTATTTTTTTTCATTACTCTGAGTCGAAATCGAACCGACGAAATTTACAGTTGAACGCTGTGCCACTAGTTTTAGCTATGTATTTTTCGTCATTATGGAATATAAATATTACAATGGCGGAAAAATACATTGAGGTTGGATGGATGAATGGATACTTCAACCCTAGTTAGATTTATTGAGTATAGGAATTTTACTGTTATTTTTTTTATTGGCTACTAAAGTATAAGAAACCTTTTTTGTAAATTAACATAACTGGACCATAACTTGACTGGATCACATTTTGCCCAAATACTATTTACTAATATAAGGTCAAGTTGAACTATAGCAACATAAGTTTTCTACACAATCTTTGACGCTATTGAGATGTATTGAGGCATAATACAGTAAAGAATTATATGATGAAAGAATTTTAAGATTTAGTAAGCATATTATAGTAGTAAAAAATATACATATGATGTAATCTAAATATATAAAAGGACTTGTGCTGACTGACTGAGGTAAGACGCACGCAGAGACGTAACCGCTGATGGTAGAAACGTGAAATTTGGGCAGATGTTTATTTTCATATTCTGGACATCCACTAAGAAGGGAATTTAAAAAATTTTAACCCTAAAGGGATGAAATAGGGGTTGAAAGTTTGTATGGAAAAAAAATGTAATCTGTACCGATTTTTATAAAATTTTAAATTCAGACTCTTAAAAATATTTCATTGAACACGTGTTTCATGGTTTTTAAAAATTCACCCCCTAAGGGTTCAAATAGGGGGTTGAAAGTTTATATGGAAAAATCTTTAAATTGCCACCGACTTTTATAAAAAATTAAATTCAGACTGTTAAAAATATTTTATTGAACACGTGTTTCGTGTTTTTTTTAGAATTCACGCCTAATAAGCGGGCGAAGCCGCGCGCGCCCTCTAGTCTATATATATAAAAGGACTTGTGCTGACTGACTGAGGTAAGACGCACGCAGAGCCGTAACCGCTGATGGTAGAAACGTGAAACTTGGGCAGATGTTTATTTTTATATTCTGGACATCCACTAAGAAGGGAATTTGAAAAATTTTAACCCTAAAGGGATGAAATTGTGGTTGAAAGTTTGTATGGAAAAAAATTTAATCTGTACCGATTTTTATAAAATTTGAAATTCAGACTCTTAAAAATATTTCATTGAACACGTGTTTCATGGTTTTTAAGAATTCACCCCCTAAGGGTTCAAATTAGGGGTTGAAAGTTTATATGGAAAAATCTTTAAATTGCCACCGATTTTTATAAAAATTTAAATTCTAACTGGTTAAAATATTTTATTGAACGTGTTTTTTTTAGAATTCACTCCTAATAAGCGGGCAAAGCCGCGCGCGCCCTCTAGTATATCTATATAAAATCAACTTCACGCTGTATCCCGCACACAGCAGGGTAAGCAGAGGGTGTTAAGACACTCCGTTCCCCACTTTCTGCCGAATTCTAGAGGCATTCCGTGTTGAGTGGCAGAACTCAACTCCGCGCTTAACCTCGACACCAGAGCGAAGAAATGGAAATATAAATTTAAGTAAATATTTCATCTATTCGAGTGGGGATCGAACCCACAACCAGTCGGTTTTACAGTTACATCTTGTGCCCCTGCGCCACGACTGGCGTCAATGTATATGTAATATATATATTTGATATATCCATATTCATATTTAACATTGCACTTTTTTCTCATCATTATTCGTTAGTTATTTTGCTCAATAACATGCACTTAAATAAACAAAAAATACTTTTAGCTACACGGGCAGGGTTTGGGCAGATCTTACCTTTTAACTATTTATATTTTTTTAACTTGACAAGCTACGATCGTGCTATGTAGCGCTTTCGCCAAGATTAGTATATATTTCACCTACGTAGTAACTTTTTTCATTTTATTCATATTCTTATATGTTTTTCTTTCCTATTGACTTAATAATTTAATTAATTAATAATTCTTATTAGTGTAACTTAATTGGGAAATTACGTTAATTATTTGAACACATATTATAGAAGAAAAGTGCAAGATTTCAATAACTCTGATAGCTAAATAAGACGAGACTTGTCAAATTAAAATATTCTGAGAGATGCAAGTGACCAAAAAACAACATAGATTGCACATATTCATTCTGTGTTTTCATTCGTTATCTGTCGTACTTATGAGAAGAAAAATCTTGGAGTAGAATGTAAGAAGTGTAGAAGTGTCATAGTGTATGTCTACATCAATATGACTTACAGTGAAACAGTAGTTATCTGTTTTTAAAGTAATTTGATTTTATCGGTGTTTATCTTTTTTTTACGAAAACTGAAAACGAACGTAATGAAACCCAATAAAGATATACCTCCAGGCTCTAAGCTACTATTACCATAACAAAATACCAAAATTAATTCATTTCTGTCCAGGAGGTTTTGCGTGAATCGCGAAATAAACTAATAGACAATAATTGTGCTGAGTGTTTTTTTAGTTTTTATTAATTCTAACACAGATACAGGTAAACGCAACAGATAGTGGGCTCGATTCCCACTCGAGAAAATGTAAAATTTAATATTTTCATTCACAATGCCTCCAGAATTCGGCAGAAAGTGGGAAGCTAAACAAATATATCGTTCTTCTGTAAACATAAACAATTGATCTATTTAAATTCTAAGTTATTAAGTAATTTGAGGATCCTAGCCTCTAGAAAATTTAAAATGAAAATTTTTATAATAAATCATAGTGCATCTGCAAGGAAATATATTCGCGAGCATCAAAGTTTATATCTGGAGAATGTCTAACTTGTGTCGTTAATCTTCTATATACAGGAATAAAATTGAAGTGTCTCTGATTTCAAAATAATCGAGGTTTTTTCAAGTGCATATACTCAATTATTTACACTGTCTATACTAAAACACAAGCAAATTTTTTTGTCTATCTGTCCTTATGCTGCCTCCCATTGTAATCTCGATTTTTATGGCATTTTCACTAAACTATAAATGTTATGAAGACCGAATCATCATCTCTATTATAAATAATAATATTATACCGATTAATTGAAACCATCGTGGCACAGGGGCACAAGGGTGTGTGACTGTAACGCGACGGTTGTGGGCTCGATGCCCACTCGAGGAATTAATAGTTATTTATTAATATTTAATATTTTTCGCTCTAGAACTAAAGGAAAAGCTCGGCGTTGAGTTCCGCCATTCAATACGCAATGCTTCTGTATATCCATACCTATATTATAAATTCAAAATTAACTCTGTCCGCTCATGTTTTTCCCGACTGCTAAGGAAGGGTTATGTTCTTCGCGCGTAACTTGTATGTATGTATTATTCTTTATTACCTCATATCTCCAGAACCGCTGAACAGATTTACATAATTGAGGTATCGTTAGATTCGTATTAGCAGCCCAAGTGTTCTTAAATATGTGACATTAAACAATCATGGCGGCTGTAGGACGCCATTAGACTTAGTGAAAAAAAAATGTTTCGTTTCGAATACCACTATATGGGTATCAAATTCAAGAACTTAATACGACAATTTCAAAAAGGTATATCATGATTATCATTACCATAGTAAAATCTAACAAAAAAGTCAAAAATAAAAAAAATATTTGCAAAAACAAAAACCCCGACTGCATAAAACTAAAAAGAAAATAAACAAGCCCAATAGTTTATTTTTTTTAATATTCTGGATATATAATAATATATTAAAATACTTCTCAATATCACATGCGATTTATTCTGCCATGTTATTTCAACAATCGCTAAGCGGCCGTTGCTAAACAACAAGGAATTTTTGTTGTTTAAAGAAAAGATCGCCCGAAATGAGCTTCCTAAACGCTTACATGGCGTTCGCTGACTCAACCTTATGAGATACATAAAAACAATGTTTTACAAAAATATTGACCTTTAAAAAATCTTTTAAAAAGTCTGCGATGGTATATGTGCGATGTGTTTATCTCTGAAGGTTGAACTACAGCTACACATCATTTTAATGTATTTAATTTAAATTTATAGACCACTAGCAGATCCGATCCGATTCGATTATTCTTTTTCGGTGTTACCTACCTGAAGTTATCTACTTGTTTTGAAATAGAAAATTCTTATTATTAGAAAAAATACTAACTAATTAAAATGAAAAAAAAGTAAACGAAATAAAATATTAATAAAAATAAAACTAAACAAAATCAGCTATATTATTAAATATTAATTAACGTAAAATAAATATTTAAAAGTATTGAAATATTTATGTATTATATGTATTATATATTTCGTGTTACTTTTAACACGAAATCTATAACAATCTATAATCTATACTAAAATAAAATAGTAAAAAAATAGATAATGCTATGGAAAGATATATGCTGTCGCTGAGTCTTATTTAAATTTTTAAAAGATTACAATATTATGTTCATTACAATACCTGATTTTGTAATTTTAAACATTTACGCAGCGCATGACCGTTTATTTTAAAACTTTGATGTCTTCTAAAGTATTAATTTCTGTGATATCCTGTAAAAGCCAATTTTAATATGTATAAAGCGCACAATGTATCCATCATATTTAGTCAAATAAGGAATAATACTGTACTGTTGAAAATTCTTCTTTATTTTTAACATAAAAATGGTTACTGTCGCTTTTTCTTAGAAGATAGACATATTATGTCCTAACATTTTCCGTGCGCACGTTTTATGTAGGCACATAGATACTAAACTCTTATGCATTAAATACAATATTTTTTGAGAGCAATATCAAATAAATTCCCAAAAAATTAAAATTACGATTTATTAAGTCTATGACAACGATAGAGATAACCGAACTGAAATAACCAACTATTCTTACCTTAATCTCTATATATAATAAAAGGATAGAAAAGTCAATTCTGTACATGAAAAATATAAAAAAAATAAAAATTAGGTCGGTTTATATGTCGATTATAGAACCTAAAAAACCACTCAACAGAATTCTTGTCTGTCTGTCTGTTTGTTTGTTCGTCAATCACGCAAAAACTACTGGACAGAAATGATGAATTTTTGCATGGTATTAGCCTAGGGTCTCAAGGTACATTTTTTTTTGGTTTCATTCCGAATTTCATTATAGTTTTATTTAAAAAAAATAAAAACTGAAAAATGTAAATTACTTAAAATACCGATAACTACTGTATGAAATTAATTTATTTTTAGCATGGTAATAGTTTAAAACCTAATGCAATTTATAGAATAGTTTTTATCATAGAGTACAAAGAAATTTTACCAGAAAAAATAACTATATATTTTTTTATAAAAAAAATCGACTTCTTCAATTTCAATCGGATTTCATACTCTGAACTTAACCAAACTTTCACCAAACTACCCTTTATGTGTACCCTTTCTAATAAAAAAAGAATCATTAAAATCGGTTGAGTTGATATTGAGATATTAGTCCATTTGTCGCGCACATTATGTATAATGTAAATTTGAGATTTATATGATTTTTTCATAGATACCATTGTCGGAAATGAACTAAATTAAAATAGGACTACACGGGACGCACTAGCTTCCAAATAAAAAAAAGAATCATCAAAATCGGTTCACACAGTCAAAAGTTCTGAG
Organism: Heliconius himera; assembly: GCA_021202915.1. NCBI lineage: Eukaryota > Metazoa > Arthropoda > Insecta > Lepidoptera > Nymphalidae > Heliconius > Heliconius himera. Next base: position 70,514 of record JAJHJA010001122.1, on the reverse strand, counting down.
GTAACAAGGATAAAAAATACAGTCGAATTGATGACCTCCTCTGTTAAGAAGTCGGTTAATAGAAATTTGACGTAATTAAATTACGATTATTGTATTTAACCACAATTTAATAGAAGAAAGTAAATTGAGGCCGTTCGTGGCACAGGGACACAAAGCATAAACTGGTTGTGGGTTCTATTCCCACTTGAGGAAATTAAATATTTATTTAAATTTATATTTCTATTTCATCGCTCTGGTGTCGAGGCAAAGTGCGGCGTTGAGTTTCACTACTCAGCACGCAATGCCTACAGAATTCTGCGGAAAGTAGGAAATAAGAAGTAGTGTCTTAACACTAGGTTCCCTCTGCCTACCCTGCTGCGTGCGGGATACAGCGTGAAGCTGAAAAAAGAAGTACAATTAATAGTTGTTTAGTCTACCATAATTATTATTTTAAACGTCAACGTTGGTGACATTAACAAAAATAATAAAGTAGGTATGGTTTTCGGGACTAGCTCAAATGGCTGCTCAAATCTGCAATAAAAAGTACAGTAATACCCCGACTTACGCTACCCCGTTTTACGCGAATTCGGAAATACGCGGTTTTTCATTTTGATTGCGGCGCATCGGCTCTCTCGCTCTGCCCACTCAGTGTTCAGTTTGCGACAGGTTTAAACATGTTCCGCGTGAAATTGTTTTACGTGCGCAGTGCGTTTTACTTATAATCTCTAATTATAACGTCTAAAAGAACGAAAAATGAGTCATTTGAGCATAACTAGAAAAGAAAACACTGTCTTTGGAGTGAAAACTAAATATAATTAAAGACTTTGAAGTAAAAATGAAAATTTGTAAAATGGAAAAGAAGAAAAATTTAACACGGCAGGCAACATTGTTAGAATATATGAAGGCTTCCAGCTCAAAATAATTCCGGTTTAGGTTACTTTATTCATAACAATGTATTTTTTTTATTATCCTACACTTTATTAAACATTTTTCTTCTAAATTATGTTTTTTTTTAAACTCTGGTCCTGATTAAAGAAACTTTATATGTAAAGTTGAACACCGACTTACGCGAATTTGACTTACACGGCAATCGCTCGGTCCCACCTACCGCGTAAGTCCGGGGTATTACTGTATATGTATTTGGAAAGTAAATTCTGATTGTGAGTTCATAGTTTATAAAACTTTATATTGTGTTTAGATGACGCGCTGATGTCAATACATTTTAATCATTGGCGTTATATATATATATATATATATATATATATATATATATATATATATATATATATATATATATATATATATATATACGGGGTAAAAAAACGGGGTAGCGTAAGTCGGGGTATTACTGTACTTTTTATTGCAGATTTGAGCAGCCATTTGAGCTAGTCCCGAAAACCATACCTACTTTATTATTTTTGTTAATGTCACCAACGTTGACGTTTAAAATAATAATTATGGTAGACTAAACAACTATTAATTGTACTTCTTTTTTCAGCTTCACGCTGTATCCCGCACGCAGCAGGGTAGGCAGAGGGAACCTAGTGTTAAGACACTACTTCTTATTTCCTACTTTCCGCAGAATTCTGTAGGCATTGCGTGCTGAGTAGTGAAACTCAACGCCGCACTTTGCCTCGACACCAGAGCGATGAAATAGAAATATAAATTTAAATAAATATTTAATTTCCTCAAGTGGGAATAGAACCCACAACCAGTTTATGCTTTGTGTCCCTGTGCCACGAACGGCCTCAATTTACTTTCTTCTATTAAATTGTGGTTAAATACAATAATCGTAATTTAATTACGTCAAATTTCTATTAACCGACTTCTTAACAGAGGAGGTCATCAATTCGACTGTATTTTTTATCCTTGTTACCTCAGAACTTTTGACTGTGTGAACCGATTTTGATGATTCTTTTTTTTATTTGGAAGCTAGTGCGTCCCGTGTAGTCCTATTTTAATTTAGTTCATTTCCGACAATGGTATCTATGAAAAAATCATATAAATCTCAAATTTACATTATACATAATGTGCGCGACAAATGGACTAATATCTCAATATCAACTCAACCGATTTTAATGATTCTTTTTTTATTAGAAAGGGTACACATAAAGGGTAGTTTGGTGAAAGTTTGGTTAAGTTCAGAGTATGAAATCCGATTGAAATTGAAGAAGTCGATTTTTTTTATAAAAAAATATATAGTTATTTTTTCTGGTAAAATTTCTTTGTACTCTATGATAAAAACTATTCTATAAATTGCATTAGGTTTTAAACTATTACCATGCTAAAAATAAATTAATTTCATACAGTAGTTATCGGTATTTTAAGTAATTTACATTTTTCAGTTTTTATTTTTTTTAAATAAAACTATAATGAAATTCGGAATGAAACCAAAAAAAAATGTACCTTGAGACCCTAGGCTAATACCATGCAAAAATTCATCATTTCTGTCCAGTAGTTTTTGCGTGATTGACGAACAAACAAACAGACAGACAGACAAGAATTCTGTTGAGTGGTTTTTTAGGTTCTATAATCGACATATAAACCGACCTAATTTTACTACCGACGTAAATTCTGATTGTGAGTTCATAGTTTATAAAACTTTATATTGTGTTTAGATGACGCGCTGATGTCAATACATTTTAATCATTGGCGTTATATATATATATATATATATATATATATATATATATATATATATATATATATATATATATATATATAAAGTTGCATTCATTTACAGTAGATATATTTCTCAAGAGAACTTTCTCAAGATTTTATATATAAAAAATACATTAAATAATCATGTTAAGGAAGTATCAAATATATTAATCTCATCTGTTAAAATAACGTGAAGCTGACTATACTTAATGCTATATTCAAAAAAAATGAATTGTATGTAAATTTATTAATACGTTTCAAGTATGAAAAAAAATGCAATATAATTGCGTTTCTTCTCCTTTTTTTTCCAATATTTTATATTTCTATTATTTTTATCAAAATATCAGGGACGTAAATGCGGGGACAGAGCCATGCCATCTTAGTACAAAGTAACCTCTAAAAAATGTATAAATTTACGTGTTATAGTTAAAGAATAAAAAGAATGTGTGATTCCTCTATAGAATATATTATTCTACATTATATCATAAAAACAGGTTTAAACAGTGCATATGAAGGTATCCTCCTGTAGTATAACTATTTTCAATTACTATCAACACTACAATGTCTATACTATTTGGTATTATAATGTAATTTTGAACATTTGAAAAAATAATTCATTTATTAACTATAAGAATATTGATAGTTTTTCAAAAGGTATAAGAATTAAAAATTGCCTAAAATATGTTTCCTTCGCAAGTGTTGTAATAACTATTGGTATTAATTAACCAAAAAAATACTATAAATATTAAACATGCTCAATTATACAAAGTTTTTTTGTCAGCACCACGTTAAATAAAACCACAGTTTTAACTACTCTATAAAAAAACCCAATAATAAAAAAATTATGTTTTCAAACAAAATGAATAATAAAATTATCGTTGTAAAATAAAATATAATTTGTCAAGAACGACGCACGCACACATAAATCTATCAAAGGGAAACCGCCGCATACGCCTTATTCCGAAATCGAGTCATAGATATTGGCGGCAAAGTTCAAAGTTGTAAAGATTTTAGTAATATTTTTGTAGTAGCATGTGTTTACGTTATTGGTATCTATGCGTAACCGGGTCACATGAAATATAGATATGAATAAACAACGTGAAATGAACAAAAAAACCTCCGTCTTCACTGTTGATGTATATTGCTTAATTTCTTTAAAATATTTTATTAGAGTAAAATATGTATATGCTGTTTCCGTAAAAAGAGCGCTGACGCTTTTCATCTTTTCTTTGTTAAAGGCCAAAGTTGTGGCTGTAACGCGACTGGTGTGGGTCCGATCCCCACTTGGAGGATTGAATTATAATTTAATAATATTTTCATTTCATTTAATAATATTTTCAGTTCGCACATCAGTCACAGATTACACGCAATATCTTAACACTAAGTTGCCCTGCTAAAGGCGGGATAAAGCGTGTATCTGGTTTGAACTTTGTGTGAGCCGATTAAAATAAAGTCCAGTCCAGTTGAGGCCGGTCGTGGCGCAGCGGCACGAGGTGTGACTGCAAAACCGACTGGTTGTGGGTTCGATCCCCACTCGAGGAGATGAAATACTTACTTAAATTTATATTTCCATTTCTTCGCTCTGGTGTCGAGGTTAAGCGCGGCGTTGAGTTCTGCCACTCAACACGCATTGCCTCCAGAATTCGGCAGAAAGTGGAGAACGGAGTGTCTTAACACTAGGTTCCCTCTGCCTACCCTGCTGTGTGCGGGATACAGCGTGAAGCTAATTTATTTTATTTATTTATATTTCCATTTCGTCGCAATGGTGTCGAGGTTAAGCACGGTGTTGAGTTCTGCCACTCAACACGCAATGCCTCCAGAATTCGGCAGAAAGTGGGGAATGGAGTGTCTTAACACTAAGTTCCCTTTGCCTAACCTGCTGTGTGCGGGATACAGCGTGAAGCTGATTAAAATAAAACTAATACTCAATATTTAAGGGCAGTTTTCCAAAATACAAACAAAAAAAGTATTTAAATTGGCAGTTTCTGAGATTATCGTGAAGAAACGCACAGACAAACAGATCAACTGACCAAGTTTTATTACATTGTTAATTGTTGTAATATCTTCTATGTACAGACACTGATGAGTTAGGATTTTATTGTAAGTATCGATAAGTTATGTTTTTATTTCAAACATTCAATTGAAGATTCTTATAGGAGATACAAAAATGCGACCTAAAGTTTTAATAACTTTCTCATAAAAAATCTTCATTGCGCTGCAAACATACATAATAGGTATATCAAAACATGAACATATTTCAGTGTGTTTAGTAAATAATTCTGTGGTATAAGCGGGCGAAGCCGCGAGCGGGTCGCTAGTACTTAAATAATATTATGCCGATGCCGCGCAGAGCTGAAAGTTACACCACACGAAGAAATTAAAAAAAAACTAACTAATCCACTATATAACCACACACATATAATATATACACCACATAATGTTTGAAAATTTACAAAACCGTCAACGTCGTCTACACGTTCGAGTCGGCCATATCGTGCAGTTTGTAGGCTAGCTCATTTTGAATCAGTGATATCTCCTTAAGCGTTTATTAGAAAGATGTACAGTAAAATATAATTTTAATCTAGGTGAAATGCTAAAGGTGACTATTATATTTATTTTAATAAGTATGAATACCAAATTATAGATAATACAATAACAATAATCCAATAAATTTTAATTTTAATTAAATATATTAAAATGGTTACTGTAGCTTAACCTTCAAAGATAAACAAATACTATCGCAGACTTTTTTAATTTTTATAGTATAATATTTTTATAAAACATTATTTTTATGTTCAGGAAATCCATTATGAACACCATTTTGTTAAAACAACAAAATTCCTTGTTGCTTAGCAACGGTTGCTTAGCCACGGTTGTTATTAACATGGCAGAATAAATTGCATGTCAAATTGAATTATATTTTAATTTATAAGTATATATCGAGAAAATTACAAATATGAGAAAAAAAAAGTAACCTATGCCCATTCCAAGACCCTATATACTAATTTTTATATTTTTTTATTACTAATCCTATCTCAGAACTGAAAATATTTTCATGTAAATATGTTAGATATATTATGAAAATATGTTAGATATATTGTGCGCTTTATACAGATTGCAATTGGTGTTTGCAGCATATCACAGAAATGGATATTTTAGAACATATGAACGTTTTAAAATACGGGAGTGGAAGTGTCATGCGCTGCGTAAACGTTTTAAATTACGCAAAAATCATAATATATATACTCTTTATTGCATCTTGTGATTCACATTAATATCATAAAATTGTTACATTGTTGGCAAAGGTGGACTTATCTCTAATAGAGATTTCTTCCAGTCAACCTATGGGTATGAGAAAAGGTAAAAACAATTTGCAGGTCTAAAAGTGCTAGTGCAACATATACTTATATACATAACTTTACATATATACACATATACATACATACATATATTAGATATAATACATATATTAGATATAAATATATACATGTAAAATTGGTAAATTAATAAAATTATAATTAATCGCATGTTATAAATAATAAACAGATGATTATTTGCGGACAATAACTTGTTTAAACAGCTGCTGTTTCACTCTTATCTTAAATGTGTCAATAGATGTACTTTGCTGAATAGTTTTAGGCAAGTTATTCCACTATTTTCGTACAGTTCTAGCGGGCGCAGCCGGGCCTGGGGCCGCTAGTATATATCTAAACTATATATATATATATATATATATATATATATATATATATATATATATATATATATATATATATATATATATATATATATATATATATATATAACTGTATATGATAAATAAGTGATTAATGTATTACAATAGATTAAATCTAACTTAAAATTTTTACAAAACATTGCCTTTAGAAAAAAAGTATTTAAATACTTTAAAAAAAATTATATGCTACGAATACAAATAAAAAAATATAAATAAACGTTCTGTCAACACACAAGTGAAAATAGTAGAAAATAGTCAGTTTACCAATCGCAAGCACTATTGGTCAGTTTGCGAGAACAGATGGTTTCGGGGCAGTTCATAAATCGTGATACAAATAGCGGTGGGGGTGGCCCCAGGCACGTTTAATGGTCTGTCAGATCGTAGTTCCTTTAGAGCACAGAGATATAGTCGCAGTACATCTTTTTGAAATTCTATAGATAAAAGTTTATGATAAGTAGTTTTTTATACTTTTAACCCAACTAGGGCGAAGCAAAAACGATGGTTACGATTTTGTCCTGAATGTATGCATGTTAGTATTAGACAAATGAGGTGTCGACTTAAAGTACGGTTAGAGACATTTATTTTCTCAAAAGATTTACATATAAATCATTTACAGAGAAAATTACAAGAACATTATGTAAAAAAATATATCGAATAGGCGTACATACAATAATAAGTTGAAATTTCCAATAACCTAATAATATCACTAGAATGCAAAAAAGTATGAATATTTTGTGATGCAAGGGTAGTTTAAGAAATTAATTGTAAAAATGATAGCAAATGTACCAAGTTATGTTACTAAGGTAGGTAACACATTAAATGTTTTAATTGATGTTTTTAGATTTCGTTTATTTATTTAATGTAATGTATTTTTTTGTTAAATATTCTATTTTATAATACTAATATAATATACGCATTTACTTATTATTTACATTATTCTTATTTTACTTTCTTATGATTAGTATCCCATTAGGTGAAATGTAGTGTAATATTGTATTGTATTGTAATAGTATATAAGTAAAGCTCTAAAAATAAAAATTTGCTTGCAATCACCTGCTAATTGCAAGGATTTATAAAATAACTTTTAGACAAGTTAAATACAATGTGAAACCATAAAACCTTAACTGCTATATTAGGTCTATTTTGCGTAATAAGTATACCTAATACGAATTCACATAACTCCAAAATAAGTTAAGTAAAAAGAAAGCTTAAAAATTAAAACCCAAATACTAAAACACGCTCTAAGAAGTACGAAATAAGAAAATAGTCAACGTTGAAATTATTATGTACAAGTTAGTAAAAATTTACCGGCTATTAAATAAACAACTTACTTACGTGTATTATATTTTAACGATTTATACGTTACATTGATAGAAATAGCCGTAGTCGTATGCCACCTACTGTAGGTAAACAGATTCATTATAATAATAAAATAAAATGATAGTGGCATACACAATAATTTCAACGGAGACTATATTCTTGTTTCGAACTTTTAAGAACTTGTTTTAGTAGTCGGGTTTCAGTTTTTAAACTTTCTTTTTTAAATAGTTCTATGTTTTTTAAAGTTCCTTCGTGTAAATATGTTTTTTTTTATTTGAAAAACTTTTTTTAGTATAAAAAATTCTGTACTGAAAGACCTAATATATATATAGCTTGTTATTTTTAGCACTTGTGTTCATCGGCCAAAATACACAAAGTATGCCTCCTAAAAACCAATGTTATTGAGGTTCAATATAGTCAAACTGGGTTTCAATGACAACCATTTTATATGTTTAACAAAAACGCAATATCGCGGGCTGTAACTTGTAATACACTGTATATATCACGTGATCGGATGAAACTGTCTCACCATGTGTGATCCTCATTTGTTAGCTCAGCCAAATGTGTCAGTTCGCCATTAAGCTTTGCATTGTATTCAAACAAACGTATTACTGTTGCGTACTCAGTATGGATTTGCATCAGAAAATACTGTAATATTTATATATCAAGTACATTTTTCTATAGAAGTATTTCTAAGTTTGATTCCACACTCATTTTATGATGCCAATCTTTTATTAAATTTACGTAGCCATTTTTATATATTTTGCGAATGCCTAATATGCCAAAATATATATATTTTTGAAATGTAGATGGATACATCAATGGGAGAAAATATAACTTGCTACTTAATTATTCATTGGTCTAAATTTAACAAAGTAGATATATTAAGCACTATTTTAAAAACAAAATGTGGCATAAAGCTCAACACTCAACGTTTTAAATTGGGATGAAAAACAAAGAACTGAGTGTTTTAGCACTAGCTATTTTCTGTCTATTCTGCCTTATTATTTTTTACAAAAAAGAGTAGTAGCTTAAGATTAAAAAAAAAAAAAATGCAATGAAATATTTAATATCTCAATTTCCTCGATCTGGTAATAAGGCAAAGCTCGAGTTCCGCCACTCAACACGCAATGTCTCAGGATCTCATGAATTCAGGGGTAGGGAAGTGTCTTAATACTAGGTTTCCAGGTTCCTTCAGCCTACACAACTATGTGTTATAAAATTGATTTGAAAATGATACTGATAGTTGTTTTCAAAATCTACGACATTATATGATACCTTAATACGAGTATGTTTAACTTTTACGGAGAGAAAGCGGAAAATTTAGTGACGTATGAATGAAGAAAAAGTTATTGTGTGTCGTTTAAACGACAGGCTTTAAGGAGATGAACACAAAGTTTGACACTTAAGTCTTATTTTAGGCTGTACTGGTAATCTTGTAATAAAAAAGGGGTCGCCTATTGTTCAATCCGTACAAAGTGTACAGCAATTTCGTTCATTCTGGTTTACAAGAAAATTGCCTCTTTAAATACTTTTACGAAGTATGTAGTCACAAAAATGCTTGTAGAACAAACGCCTTTGTTATTAACTTTAATAATATGAATTAATTTATAAAGTCAACGGGTTTCAATTTATGTAATTGCAATATATATATCTAATAGAACATAATATCGTTATGTACAAGATATAAAGTGAATTTTTATCAGTTTGACTTACTACTCAGTTTGTAACAGTATGTACTTTGAGTATAAGTTAAAAATAAATAAAATAAAATATGCATGGCAATACACATAAATAACATAGTTAATTATGAATAATACAAACTATATATTTTTAATAAAATATTAATTGAGACGAGTTCGTGTATTGTCGTCCCGAGTGTCGCGACCGTCGTTCTGTCTATATAGGTGGTGGTGATGCTCGGAAGGCAGCGGTCGAGTCGAACTCTTAAGTACTACGGTACTAATAAATATGATGCACATAAAGACTCGTACCAAGTATATTATAAATATACTATAATAATTCGAAGCCTATGATGGCACGATCTTTTAGGATCGAATTTCTTATAAAGGCAATATATGTGTAGGAGCGACACATATTGTGGATCTTTGATCCATATTATAATATTGAATGTTGCTTGACGTCGCGAAGGCTGACGTGATGGGCTTATGCGAACTGTTATAGCGACATTAACTATGTCGTGGCTGATGCCGTCTCGCAGTACGCTCGCGATATGTAAGTTATGCCTGTATGGCGTTGGTCATTGATATATTTTATACCATTTCTACGACTTGGTATACGGCTTGTAGGTGTGTGGTGCTATTTTATGTCCCAGCTCCGGTGTATGTAGTAGTGTCCGCCTGTCTCGTACGGGTGTGTGGTGCTATTTTATGTCCTGGAACTCTGGTGTATGTAGTAGTGTCCGCCTGCGGTTCGACACACGACTGTGGGGTGTGTGCCGTGCGTTTATTTAACATATCGGCCGCCTTGCGGTAGTGCGTTCGTTCCAACGACTTATATTGATCTCACAAATCAATCAACATCACGAATCACCATTCTAATACGATCTTAATATAAACAAGCGTAACAAGTACCTTCGGAAAGATCACACACAAACGTCCCGGAGGGTTCAACGATGACTGTAAAGCTACGGTCTGGTCGGAATTCACGGTGTAGGGGCGGGGCGGTGCCCGTACTCTTTCTTCCTCTTATTATAACTAGTTCGCAGTTATAGTGGAGAGGAAGATAGGACGCGCTCTTGGCTTATCTTCGGACGAGCTTCGAGTTATGACAATGTTATATTGTCGAGTCTACAGTTATCTAAATAACTGACACAAGAACAACTTCTGATGGCAAATGTCTTATGAAAGCGATACCTTCTAATGGCATGAATAAAATTCTTAACACTGTTACTTCTGAATCTCTAAAAGATTTAGGGTTCTTCACGATCACAACTATAACCGGTTCTAACCACTAGACACATCACGAGCCAAGGCATTATTTATTGAATAATATTTTCAAAGGAGTTTGGGATATCAGTTACAAGTTTCATTGATTTCAAATGTTCTTTTAATGGAAGAATTAGAATTTTTCAGAGTATTCCGTGTACAGAATTTTTAGAAATAGAAAAAAAACTGTTTAAATTTATGATTATTTAGGACTAGACTTCGACCTTCGCTAATTTAAGCAAATTACGCGATTATTTATTTAGTTAACTAAACTGCATTTGTTGTTTTAACCGACTCCTTTTTTCAAAAAGAAGGAGGTTCTATATTGGTTAACTATATATTATGTATTTACAAAGGCGAACATTACCTGGTGGCTATGGGACCAATGAGAAAGTACGAAATAAAAAATAAATTTTTAAACTACACTAATATATAAATTATTAAAATTGGCTAAATAAATAATATATAGTTAACAAATATAGAACCTCGTTTTCGTCATGATGAAATTAAATTAAAATTGAGGGAAAAGTACCATGTGTTTCATAACATTTCTTATAATAATTATATATTTGCTTCATGTAGTCATTATCTGATGGCTTTACTGAGTTGATTATAGTGATAAAAGACTTAAGTCCACAACTAGAAATTAGAGGATCAATCTTTTAAATATTATAGAGACTTTTAGATGGCTACTTTTGTAATATTAAAGTATTCGAGTAAGCAGATGATTCCTTAACTTCTAACGTTTAAGTTCAGTCTTTGCAATTGCTTACTCTCTCGCACAGAGCAGGGTAGAGAGCCTGGGAACCTAGTGTTAAGACACTCCGTTCTCATTTACCTTTCCGCCAAATTCGCAAGACATTGCATGTTGAGTGGCGGACCTTCACGCCGCTCTTTGCCTAGTTGCCAGAGCGAGGAAAATAAAAATACTAAACATCTCATTTCCCCGAGTGAGATTCGGACCCACAACCTGTCGCGTTCACAGTCGCCCGCTTGTACCACTGTGTCACGGCGGTCTCTTGTATATTATAATATGTAAAGATTAATAAATTAACTTCATAAAAATGTAGCTATTACTTGAAGCACCGCTAAAGATGTTAAAACTATTATCTTTAACTTTAATTTTTAACCAACTTCAAAAATTATATAAAACTATAGGTATGTACATTAAGGAATTTGTTTTTCTATTTCTTTTAAAATTGTAAGTAAATATAAGGATCGGCGTAATTTTTAATTTTTAAAACCATATTACTAAGCAGAACTCTATTACTAAGACTTCGCTGTCCGTTAGCTTGTAATCAGGATGTATATAAATATGTATGCATTTATGTTACCGCTAAAACAACAAATATTAAAAAACAGAATAAAATTGATATTTGAGGCGGCTCCCATACAACAAACATGATTTCTTTTTGGCCGTGTTTTTTTGATATTGACAAGGGCAACAGTTAGACGATGGACATATTCAAAGAATATTCAGTTATATATTCAATTTAAAAATAAATAATTAAATTAAAATAAAATAAAATAAATATTGAAAGTTGCCTCCCACAAAACAAACGTGATTTTTTGCCGTTATTATAGATAATTGTAGGGAACCGTTCGTGCGCGATTCCGATTCGCACGGTTTTTTTATATTAATTCTTATTTGAGTATATTGAGGCCTACATTCAGCAGTCTTAAAATAATCTTTCTAACAACAACAAAGAACTATTTTAAATTAAAAGTAAAAATTAAAAAATAAAACCTGGATATTTTTTTTTGCCAGGATGGGTTTTTTAATTAATTTATTTTTTAATTCATTTATTTTAACTTTTGTTTGATATATATGTCTTAATGTTATTTTTTTCTTAACTAAAAAATAATGGATTTAAAAAACATAAATAATAAATCATCTTTACACTGTGCTCCGCACACATCAGGGTAGGCAGAGGGAACCTAGTGTTAAGACTTACGCCCGAGAACTTAACGCCGCTATTTGACCCTCGAAAAATTACATTTCAGTAAATATTTCATCTCTTCGAGTGGGGATCGAACCCACAACCAGTCGGTTTTACAGTCACACTTTGTGCTCCTGAGCCACGACTGGCCTCAAATAAAGAATAAATAATGGATTTGAAATAGTAAATATATATTATTTTTCAATTTTCTTTACTTTGAAGTCATTAAAATATTTTATCTATTTTTGTTTTAGCATTGTGCAAATATAGGAATAAACTAGTTATATTTATTAATAAATTTTAGGGATCAATCTGTCTAAATCTATATTGAAAAGTTTTGCCTGTGTAAATAATAGAGTAAATTATTTACTCCAAAGACTTGGTGGCTTGTCGCCAAGTGATTTTCTTAGAAACCGTACGGATTAAGGTTTCAGCGAGAAATTGAATTGAAAGGAGCATGAATTTCAGTGTTAAGAAGCAAATTTATTATTATAAATATATTATTCTTCGCGCATGTTATCTTTAAAAAAACAGCTTCGCACTGTATCCCGCATATAATAGGTTAGGCAGGGGAACCTTGCGATAAGACACTTCGTTTCTTTCTGCTAAGTTAAAAAAATACTAGTTAAATTATTCAGTGAAATGCTTTAAGAATTTCCAATAGCGCTTAAATTGATCAAGAATATTTTGTGAGAAAAAGAATTGAGCTTCCTAGTGGAAAGATTAAACTTTTACGTTCAAATAAGGATTTTTTTATCATATTCTTATTTTTAAAAACAAATATTTCTACGGTTTAGTAGCTACACTGTACAGGCTACCTACGCACGTAGGTATTGACTATGATAAAACATTAAATTTATATATTTTTCCTATTCCCTACTTATCCCGCTTGTTTGTTTTTCATCGGAATTCGATTGTATATTAGTGGCGAAACTCAACGCTGCGCTTAGTCTTACGAGAGCGTTCATATTATTGATTTTACGTGCATATGTAATATGATAAAATTTCTTACTTAGTATAGTTTAAAATCACAAATAAATATATGAACAACAAAGTATTTGAAATATTTATTAAAACAAAAAAAACACACACACACACTTTTATAAAGCTTAATATTATTTCTACACCAATTATTATACCTTTACAATTATAAAAAAACATTATAATTAGTTAGAAAATACTAAAAAAACAACATTTGAATAACATCAGAATGAATGGAACTTTTCCCAGACATTTTCAACGAAGTCATTATGGTAAAGTAGGAAAAGGCAAGCTAGGCAAGGTAATTAGCGATACTGGGGTATATAAGCCGTGTCAGCTACTTCCATGACGAGGAACTCTAACATCTTTGAGATGCGGTATCTCTACTGTGGAAAATTTACGAGAATATATTTAGTAACAGAATGCATATATACTCGTATAGCATCAAACCTAGTATGTGATATTATTTATGAATAGGGGCCGTTGTGGTGCTGGGACAAAAGCGTGTGACTGTAAACGAGACGGCTTTGGGTTCGATTTCCACTCGGGGGAATGAAATATTAAATGTTTTTATTATTCGCTCTAGTAATCACGCAAACCGCGACGTTAAGTTTCAACACTCAACACCCAATGCCTTGATAATTTAGCAGAAAGCGGGGAACAGAAATTTCTAATTGGGAACTGTAAAAAAAAATAATATATTCATAACACCATTTCGACAGATATATATTTTCAAAATTTCAAAAGTAAAAAATGTAATATTAAAAATAAATACAAAATCAGAAGTTAAAGTTATACAAAAACAATTCAATTTATAATCAAAATCAATTTCAATTGCTTTCAGGGCGATATTTAAAATTACAATTTATTGATTACAATCATTACCAGTATAAAACCCATAAAAATGTTCTTTAGAATTAAAACTTATTTAAAAAAAAAACCTACAACAATATCCCATGAAATAGAAATTAAGAATGTTTTTGATTATCGTTATTTAAAAGTTAATTAAAAATTATCTAAGTTTCTACTTTATCTATGGAAAACTTTTTGTTTGTTAATTTCTATTTCGAATAATGACCTTATAATATTAATTTTTAAATTCATATTCATTAGAGTTGAGCTGTTGTGTCTTTCTGCTTGGTTATCATAACATTTTTTAAAAATTTGAATACAACGTTGGGCCGAAGTCCCTCTTCTAACATTGAAACACTTTGTAGCAAATATAAAAAGAAATAATTATTACATAGGTAAATGAAGAGTAATAAGTTCCATAATTAACAATATGGTATTAATTTTCAACTTTATTAATTTAATTTTCTAAGTGATCCAGATTATGCGAAGCTATATTGAACGATTCTAAATCAAGGTTAGTTAATAATAACTTTAGTAAATTAATAGAACTTTTATTATACAAATACATTGGACAGCAGTCATCTTCTAAAATATTAAATTGCAAAAACAATTGGTAAGTTAGAACTGGTCTAATATTATAGCTCTATAGAAGTTTAGTGAATTTATGATGTCATTTTTTTATATTAATTTATCTCAAGAGGTAGACCTCTGAGTTAGAACTCTACTACTCTCTAATTATGTATTTTAAAATTATTGACACTGTTCGGTGTAAATGTCGCGTTACTCGTAGAAGACGCATGTGAGGAATTCGAAGTACGCTGCATTTTATTGCTTTTGTACTTAAGCTTCCCACATTCGCTTATCAAGTGATATGTGAGAAACTGGGATTTAAACGTAACAAAAATATATTTAAATCAATATATTCCATTGCTACAACCCTATCTACTAACTCTTTTTCGTTGATACAGCTGTTATGTATGTCAGATTGAATCCGTGTTAGACAGGCCTCAACTCTTAGAACTCTTAGTGAATATTGAATGACGTCTTCAGACGGCATTTGCCTACAATTCTGAAGGTCAACTAATATGTGAGTTGATGTTTTTCTTTTCCAAAACCAGATTTAAAAAATCAATCAGATCAGATCACAAAAAAAAGAAGACAAATGTGTAAATTTCTTTAATACGTAAACTGCATCGTAACTAAAATATTAAAAGTATCGTATATTCCTATAAGAAGTTAGTAAACGACTCCCAAATTGCTTTTCTCATACACGATCGGAAGCCGGACAAAGATGTAAGAAATGGAGCACGACGACTTTAAAAACATCCCCACAAATACCTCCTGTATGCGGGTCGTGGAAAATGGCTGCCGTTAAATTTTTATGGCAAAGTAGTCTTAAACGATCCAATTTGAAGATGCTTTACACATTTTCATTCCAAACTAAATTTTGTTTTTCGACTTGCACGATTATTTTGAGTGCAGTGTACTTTGTGTTAGTTTTTACCTTTAGGTAAGATTATAAAAAGGGCAAAACATGCCGGTTTATTACTTATTATCAGAGAAGTAAATATTTCCTATACAATTATTGCTTAATCTGTGAGAACTCACCAGGTTAGGGGTATAATAAAAACGTTGTACTAAAAAAGGAAACTGATAATGAACAAATAATCCCCCCTTTGAAATAGTAATAACTAAATGCTCAAATTAATATCATATATAGACAAGAGCGAATCGGGCTCGCCCATAGAGGTTCCGTACAAAAAATTGAGATCTCGAGCTTTTTCTGCCAGAGTCCTTTCATCTAATACCTCACTTGAACTAGCGGCTTTAATATCGAATTTTGTAGCCATTTTAAGGCTATTATTTTTAGGATTTAACCACAAATCCATTCAGAACTTTTCTTGAACTAGTGGTTCCTGAAATATAAACTCTTGACAGACAGACAGATAGACAAACAGACATACGGACAACAACGTGATCTGATGAGGGTTCTTTTTTTCCTTAAAAGATATGGAACCCTTAAAAAATCAAATCAGCTTCACGCTGTTTCCCGCATACAGCAGGGTAAACAGAGGAAACCTAATGTTAAGACAATCCGTTCCCTACTTTCCACCGAGTTTTTCGAGGCATTGCGTCTTGAGTGGCTCAACGCGTTTGCGTCTTGACAACCGCCGCCACCACACAAATAATATTATATATACCAAATGAATTTTGAGCCGACTTGGTGGCGTGGCGATGCGTGCATTTTTAGGAATCTTAATTTCACTTTGCATTGTTTATTTCAATTGGCTATTTATAAATGATATAAATCATTGTTATTGATTGGCGCTCACCCATAAATTACTTAGGTACAATTAACAGGTAATATCTCTATAATTGAGTGGAAAGTGGAGAACGGAATATCACAAAATATTAAATCAGAATCAGCTTCACGCTGTATCCCGTATACAGCAGGGTAGGCAGTGGGAACCTAGTTTTAAGACACTCCCCACTTTCTGCCGGATTCTGGAGGCATTGCGTGTTGAGTGGCAGAACTCAACGCCGCGCTTTGCCTCGACACCAGAACGAAGAAGTGGAAATATAAATTTAAGTAAATATTTTCATCTCCTCGAGTGGGGATCGAACCCACAACCAGTCGGTTTTTACAGTCACACTTTGTGCACCTGCGCCACGACTGGTCTCGAATATCAAATAATCTAATTATAAATGTGTTATATAATACAATAACATTCTAACTTTCCCTATATATTTTGTATACATATATAAAAGTAAATAGAAGGCGATAAAATCGTTTAGATCAATTTTATATCATTAAAATATTTATATATTTTAATGATATAAAATTGATCTTGAACTGTTTGATTTATATGAAATTGTTTACTTGTAATTAATAAAGCGTTTATACATTTAATAATTACGTTCATAATATCCAGTTGCACAATAATTTGGGTTTAATTTCGTCTGTCTAAAGCAACTGCTTTCCGATATGAGTGGCATTTGAGCTTAACAGGAAATTATATTGATATTATGATTATTCACGATGATATTACAATCAAAGCTATACTAATATTATAAAGCTTAAGCGTTTGTTCGATTGAATGCACTTATCTCCAAAACTATTGGTTCAAATTAAAAAGTTACCCGTATCGTAAGTTGGATATTGTCTATTTAATAAGGAAGAATATAACGGTCAAAATCACTAGCGTGTGACTGTTAATACATTTTTAGCGTATCCCGTTTTCCGCTGAATTTTTGAGCAGCGGAACTTAACGCCGCGCATCAGAGAAAATAAAATATTAAATATTTTATTTCCTTGAGTGGAAATCAAACCATAACCTGTCGCTTTTACAGTTACACTTTATACCCTTGCTCCACGCTCTCATCCATGTTACTTCGTAAAGACAAATAATCTTCTCTAATTTATGCACATATTGAAAAGATTATATAGATATTAAAATAATTTGTTAAAATAATACACTAAAAGGCACAGCAATTTAATTTCCTTCATTGAAAATTCAAACAAACGAGCTTAATATCGAATGGTTAATGCTCAATAAGCTTCCGTATTCGGCAGCTGCTTTGAATAGAGATTGTGAACGAGATAGCACATTATCACAAGTCGACATCTCACTGCAGCGCCACTTATTGCACCTGATGTATTGATCTGCAGTATTGCAATTACAAAATGGTATTTTGTAATATATTCTGAAATAATCGATATTATTTCGTATTTTATAATAATTTAAAATGAGGCCAGTCGTGGCGCAGGGGCACATAGTGTGACTGTAAAATCGACTGGTTGTGGGTTCGATCCCCACTCGAGGAAATGAAATCTTTACTTACATTTATATTTCGATTTCTTCGCTCTGGTGTCGAGGCAAAGCGCGGCGTTGAGTTCCGTCACTAAACATGCAGTGCCTCCAGAACTCGGCGAAAAGTGGGGAATGGTGAATCTTAACATTAGGTTCCCCCCTGCCTACCCCGCTGTGTGCAGGATACAGCGTGAAGCTGATTTAATTTATTTAACAAAAAAAATGGTTATATCTATACTCTCAGGTATACAAAGCGCGGCGCTGAGTTTTACCACTTAAGACGCAGTCTGAAAATTTGTATGAAAGTAGGAACGCAGTCTAGTTGTTATGCGAGAAAAACGTGAAATTATTACTTTTTTAAAAGACATTTTTTTAACATTATCTGTTCAAAGAGCTCTTTTATTTCATGACACTTTCAAAGCATCAATTACGTTAAGTTATATCAATTTTTTTTATATTTGATAATTTTAATTTGTAGATTCTAAAATTAGAAGATATAAACAATTAAAATTACTGATAAGTTTTTTTTTCTTGGCCTTTTAAAAATGTTCATGGTATGAAATTACAATTTTTACTAATTTAGTAGTAACTAGTATCTACAAAATTTTCGATAAATCAAAACGGTACTGAAACAAAACATCTGCCAACGAGCCGACTGACGAAGAGGACTTGTCAGAAGAAGACATTCATCAAGATGATCTCCAAAGTGTTGACGATTAAGAACTTTTATCTCATCTATACGAGGACTTTGTAAATGGAAGTTTAGAAAAATTATATTACAAAATGACTGAGAAACTAAAAGTTCCATAAGTTTTTTTTTCACAGTTGGTGAGGAAAAAAGATATTTTTTTAATATATAAATAATTAAAGTTTGCCTTATTAATTTGTATTTTATTTTGTTAATAAAAATAAAATATCCACGATATTACCCGTTGTATAAATCATATTAGGTTAGGTTTAGGTCCTATTTTCAATTTTTTTTTATAATTTTTCACAAAAATATATACAAATAACTACATATATTTATTAACAAAGGTTCAAATTAACTGTTACAAAAAGGTTATTCACAATTTTTTACCATTTCTTAATAATTTCCTTACTTTTAAAAATAAGATATTTTTACACCCATCATACGTTAGCAGTAATCCTATAAAGAAAGGTACAACCAACTTACGAGTAAATCAATAGACATTTGAACATCTTTGGTAAAGTCATATATATATATATATATATATATATATATATATATATATATATATATATATATATATATATATATATATATATATATATATATATATATATATATATGTTACCGGACAAACCCGATTTTAGGACAAACTAGTTTGGACTAGGATGTTCTAGTTTTTCCTGACCACACTAGGATAAACTAGTTTGGCCTTATTGATTACAGGCTGAACTGGTTTGGCCTAATAGCGTTAGGATAAACTAGTTCAGCCTGGTAGAACTGTTAGGCCGAATTAGTTTGGCCGGGTAGCGTACGGATAAATTAGTTTTGCCGGGTTGTTTAAGGGTAATAAATTATTCACATTTCGATATTCTGAGGAACAAAACTAAACGTGTTTATTGATTACTTATTGTACTAACCTAACCTAACCTAACCAAAAAAAAAAAAAATTAGTGTGTCCCCATTCAACATCATTAAAAGAAAATCGTTTTTAAAATTTAACTACCGCAGCCAAAGTCTCCGTTCTCCACGACGGAGGTTGCAAGTATTCAACATTATAAAAAAAAAAAAAAAACCTAACCTAACCTAACAGTTCTACCAGGCTGAACTAGTTTATCCTAACGCTATTAGGCCAAACCACCAGTTCAGCCTGTAATCAATAAGGCCAAACTAGTTTATCCTAGTGTGGTCAGGAAAAACTAGAACATCCTAGTCCAAACTAGTTTGTCCTAAAATCGGGTTTGTCCGGTAACATATATATATATATATATATATATATATATATATATATATATATATATATATATATATATATATATATATATATATATATATATATACCTATGTCTATTTGAGATTAAGTTATATGAAGGTCTGTATTCAATGCCGGTTTCCACCGTGACCAGAGCGGGGCTTAAGGATTACGTTGAACTCGCAAGAGTAAACATGTGTATTTCCACCAATAAGTAGTCGGGCGGAAAGGACCGAGCGAGCAAGAAAGAGTTAAAATGAATTCGCTTTGTTCTAGGGAGTGGAGTGGTGTTATAGGAAACTTTTTTAGACTTAACCTTATCATTTATATTATTGTATACTATAATCTTCATCTGAGTTGAGTTGTCTATGCTGCATAGTGCAAGGGATGTTATATGAAAAAATAATTACAAGTTATATTCTAGACCCAAATTACACTTTATTTGTGGCTTACTAGTAAGATTCACTAGTAACTAGATTATTTTCTTTTTTAGGGTTTCTCTCTTTTTAGGATCTGTCTGTCTGTTCGTCGGTCTATCAAGACCATTTTTTTTGAAGAACTAAATTTGAAATAATATCATATCATATCCATAGTCCCTTGAAGTACAAAAAAAAAGCTTCTAATTAGTCAACGCAATCCAAAGATACAAACATTTATGCATATTTTTGCCGCATTTCGTATGAAATTCGCCGCAAAATCAAGACCTTTATATGTTATTTCCAGTTAACCTACAATAATAAAATCGATACAGAACCCTCCGTGAACGAACGCCCACTTACTTGGCCGGTCTTTTTATTACAAGACATAAACAATAAGACCAACTATCATTTAGCTTACAAAAAACTATACTTCTTTTAATATCACAGGTATTGTGTATCTTCCAAGTTATTTCAGCATGCTTCTAGTTGGCTGAAAGCCACTCGCCTTGTTCGTGAGAAGAAAATACTTAAAGCGATTTTGTGGAAATTTTTACAAAATTAAATCTTTTGACAAATTACCTCGTAGTAACAGATTTTTAATACTTTCTTTCTAAATTATTTCCTCATAAAATTTATGTTTTACAAAGCCTTACAGCCTACATATGTATAACTTATGTGTGTACAAAATACGCGTATATATGTAAACGAGTATAATTTATTTTCTTTTTTTTATGGAGCAAACGAACCTGATGGTAAGTGATCACCGCCGCCCACGACGCAGTGTAACACTAAAGGATCTACAGGTGCGTTGCCAGCCTTTAAGGTAAGGTTTAAGGAGATATACGCTGTTTTTGGTACCCATGTCGTATCGACCTGGAAACTTGTCGCAATAAGCCATTCAAAAGTTTCGTTTTTCAGTTTAACGCTTTTTTCGTCGTTCTTCGACTTCGACTTCGCTTCTCACTTTCCGCTAACGCGTTTGTCGTTTGTTTTTTGTTTGTTTTACCGTTTTATGTTATTAAAGCGGAAAAAAATTAATTATAAATATAATCATTCCCCAGTCCCATATGTAGTTCGAACTTACAAACATCATGCTAACAATAGCTGTCTCACTGCGCCACGACATCCTCAAATGTATTATACAGCTTCACGCTGCTTCACATAGCAGGGTAGGCAGAGAGAACCTAGTGTTAAAACACTCCGTTCCCCACTTTATGCCGAATTCTGGAGGTATTGGGTGTTGAGTGGCAGAACTCAACGCCGCGCATAGCCTCGACACCAGAGCGAAGAAATGGAAATATAAATTTAAGTAAATATTTCATCTCCTCGAGTGGGGATCGAACCCACAACCAGTCGGTTTAACAGTCACACTTCGTGCCGCTGCGCCGCGACTGGCCTCAATATATTATACCATATTTTATTTTGATTATTTTTTTATAAATTAAATCGATGTCCCGAACTTTGAAAATCGAAAACATAATATGTATTTTATAATATAACATAAACACACTATTACATTATTAGAAGAAACAACAATCATTTTCTGCTAGGCAAGGCGACGATAACCCTATGACCAAAAGTTTTAATCCTCTTTTAACTTTTTCGTTATTGCCATGAAGCGGGTACTGGTTTAAATTAGTCTTTTTACTCTTTGACAAATTATATTTCAGATAAAGCTAAATATATTATAGCTTTGAAAGTTCAGAATATCCGAGCATAATTAGTTTTGTTGTTTATGTTTTTGGTCATTCTTAGGTATATTTTTGATTTAAATTTTATTTTCGTTAAAATATAGTATTTATATATTCATCTGCATAATCAATTCATAAATTTGATAAGCATATATGTATACATTTTTGTTAAATAACACTAGGAACACTGTATAGAATCATTCTTTTTTTATATTACATATCAGAGAAGGCAGAGAGAACCTAGTATTAAGACACTCTGTTCCTTACTTTCCGCCTAATTCTGCGATGATGATACATTGAGTGTTGAGTGGCGGAATTGAGCGCCGCACGTTGCCTTGGTACAGGAGCGAAGAAATGAAAATATGAAACATCTCGTTTTCTTGAGTGGGAATCGAACCCACTGCCTGCCGCGTTTACAGTCGCACGCTTGTGTTCTTGCACCACGACTGGCATTATCTCTAAAAAAAATTTATAATTATTATATATTAGTTTATATTCAATTTTTTTTGCATATCACATGAAATCTATTTAAAATAACACATTATAATAAGAAACGTACCATAATTACAATTTCAATAATCTGAAATGTTCAGTATATCTAACATATTATTAGTTAGGCATGTTCTAATTTATTTTATTTCGAAGACGATATCCTGATTGCTTTTAGCACCAGCAGCAGTATCTGGAACGAGATTTATTATAGTTTGATAGTTTGTATCTATAGTAATAAATGAGATCAATCTTAGGAACAATAAATTACAATGTTAAATAAACGGGGTCAAGAAGCTTTGGCGTAGACCCAATATCTTGACATATTATGAATCGTTCGTATATGTACGCACCTTATAATGTCATTAGGGCAAGATTATATATATTTTTTAATTGGTATGTAGGTACTTTTCTTTCTACATACATCGTTTCTCTCTCTCTACAAATTTCGTTTTAAAGTGAAAACAACATTTATACAGCCAACCGTCTTCTTATCTGTTTGTTTGCACACGCACATCTTCTAAACAACTAAATGGAATTGAATATATCTTTTTTGTTGTGTAGCTATTCAGTCAAGGCTAACGTTGATTTTGAAGACTAACACCTCTTATTTCCACTCAGGGTAATGGTTATATTTAAGTAGGCTGGCTTTACTTTCCCGCTCCCTTAAAACAAAGCGTGGCTTTGAGTTGCAAGTCAGCACGCAATTACTCTACTTTTGGTGGAAAACAGTGTACGGCTAGATGCTAGATTTTCTTTGCCTGCTACTTGCTGAAAGTTTCAATCACAACGGATAGTATGTAGTAAGTTGTGGGCAGCCGCCAGAATAAAATAAAAACATAAAATTTTCCGATATACAATTTTTAAATAATTTCCTTTTTTAATTAATTTATACATATGGACGTTGATGCTACAAACAAAAATAAATTGAATGCCAAAGGCATTTTGTAACAAATACAATAAATAATTTAAAATGAAAAAAAAAAAAAACAACATGAGGTCAGCCGTGGCGCAGGGGCTCAAAGTGTGACTGTAAAATCGATTGGTTGTGGATTCGATCCCCATTCGAGTAGATGAAATATTTATTTACATTTATATTTTCATTTCATAGCTCTGGTATCGAGGCAGAGCGGCGTTAAGTTCCGCCACTCGCCACGCAACGCCTCTAGAATTCGACGGAAATTGGGGACCGAAGTGTCTTAATACTAGGCAGGTAGATTGTTAATGATTAAGGTTCTCAAAGAAAAAATGATCCGATTCGCCTCGGTCGATATTGATATGATTCTTCTTAGTCGTAACACTCTTGTCAGAGCGGTCGTGGTCATTACAAAGTGACATTAGGGACAGATGTTATACGCCTCACAACATTCGCCACTTATCTCTACTGGCTGAAAGCCTGGTACACTCATGTAAGGGACTCCCTACTGCAGCTTTAATTTGGTCGGTCCAACGCATGGGAGATCTTCCTCTCCCTCTAGTCCCTTCCACTCTGCCCTGCACAACAAGGCGGTCGATGGAGCCACTTCCTCTTCGGGAGACATGTCCAAAGAACTTTAGTATGCGACTCTGTACTATTGTCGACAGACGTTGTTTAGTGCCGATTTCATGGAGAATAGAGTCGTTGGTGCGAAACTCGGTCCATGATACACCCAGCATTCGTCTCCAGCACCACATCTCCAGAGCATCAATTTTTTTCTTCTCGACCTGTCGCAGGGTCCATGTCTCCGCAGCGTAAAGAAAAATGGGAAAAACAAGCGTCTGCACAAGCCTGATCTTAGTGGCTTTTGTAATATTCTTATTTTTCCATATTTTCTTGAGTCTGTCCATTGCAGTTCTAGCCATCGCCATACGTCTCTTTACCTCTTCTACGCAACCTCCACTGTTTGTGATTAAAGCTCCTAGATAGATGTACCTCCACTGTTTGTGATTAAAGCTCCTAGATAGATGTACGGACAACATTGCAGCTCGCGATCTGTGTGACTTCGGGCGAGTTATTATTTGCTCGGTCTATAATCATATTTTTTGTTTTAATGCGGTTGATCTTTAATCCAAATTCGAGGCTTACGCGTTCCACTTTCAGAAGTAGTTCTTCTAAATGGCGTGCACTGGTCGCAAACAAAGTAGTGTCGTCGGCGTAGCGCAAATTTGATATTTTGTAGCCACCAATAGCCACACCATCAGTCCAGTCTTCGAGAGCAATTCGCATTATAAGTTCAGTGTACACGTTGAACAAAAGCGGTGATATAATGCATCCTTGGCGAACTCCAGCACTGGGATGAAAGTTATTTGATAACATATCATCTGTTCGCACGGACGCAGTTCCATCTTCATAAAGCTGTCGGAGAAGATGAACCAAGTGTTTTGGTGTACCCATATCTAGCAGAACATCCCATAGC
This sequence comes from Heliconius himera, assembly GCA_021202915.1. Classification (NCBI taxonomy): domain Eukaryota; kingdom Metazoa; phylum Arthropoda; class Insecta; order Lepidoptera; family Nymphalidae; genus Heliconius; species Heliconius himera. The sequence continues at coordinate 45,350 of JAJHJA010001122.1, read as the reverse complement.
TTGGGCCAGTTCACAGAGTCAAATGCCTTTGAGAAATCCACAAAGCAAATGTACGTAGGCTTGTTAAACTCTCGGGCCTTCTCTATGATTTGGCGAACTATGAGAATTTGCTCACGTGTACCCCTTCCTTTAACAAAACCGGCTTGTTCTTGTGCGATTTCTTTAGACAAGAAGGTCTTCAGTCGCTCATTTAATATGTGTAGCAAAATTTTGCTAGCGTGAGAAATTAGTGCTATAAGGCGGTAATTACTACACTTTTTGGTTGAACCTTTTTTATGCAGAGGAATGAAAACCGTATGAGTCCATTCTGTTGGCCATCGATATGATACGATGTCAAAATTCAAATTCAAATTCAAATAATTTTATTCAAAATAAGAAGTTACATGCTTCATTTTTTGAACGTCAAGTAATTTACCACCAGTTCACTAAAATTAATGCCTTAGACCTGAGAAGAACAGGCGCAAGAAACTCAGCGGGACCTATTTTTTTAAAATAAATTTATACAAATACATATTTAAGTATCTGTGACAATGATACTTTTGAAACAGACTGGAGCGAGCATTTCATTCCCAAGGCGTGTTATCATTTACAAAATCATTAATTTGGTAATAACCTTTAACACACAAACGTCTTTTCACAATTTTTTTAAATCGTGATATAGAAAATTCTCTGACGTTTTCTGGGATCCTATTGTAAAAGCGTACACATTGTCCCATAAAAGAATTACGGATTCGATGCAACCGAGTTACAGGTGCACCACGATTATGCTTATTTCTAGTGTTAATATTATGAAAATCACCAATTTTGGTAAAATTATTAATGTTTTTCGTAACATACATAACATTTTCAAAAATATATTGCGATGCAACTGTCAATATATTAATTTCTTTAAACTTTTGCCTTAAGGAGTCTTTAGCGCCTAAGTTATAGATTGCACGAATAGCTCGCTTCTGCAGGACAAATATCGGTTGAATACCGGCTGCATTACCCCAAAGTAAAATCCCATAGGACATAATACTATGGAAGTAGCTGAAGTAAACAAGTCGAGCCGTTTCTACGTCCGCGTTTTTTGACCGCGAAAGCTGCAGAGCTAAGTCTATTCGCCAATCCATCAATATGGGGTCCCCACTGTAATTTGGAGTCTATGGTGATACCGAGAAATACCGTAGAATCGACAGGATCTACGGGTTCACCATTCAAGAGTACATTGGCTTTAACAACTTTCGTGTATATCGTTAACGAATATAGAACCTCCTCCTTTATAAAAAAATCGGTTAAGAAGTGAAACTAAATTCATTAATAGAAGAGTACGATATAGTCATTTAAATTTTACTAAATAAATCCACTATCAACAATTAATTCTAAAATTACAAAATGAAAAATATTATTCAATTGTTTTGGGACACCGCCAACTTGTTTCGAACAAGCCTTTTCAATCGTAATTTTCCATTTATCTTCGATATCTCAACTTCATTCAACTGTGAAATAGGTTTTAAATAACTTAAACTTTATCTTTGAAGTTATTCCGACACATTTGCCGATATCTATGGTTGATTACAAATGGTTGTTATGTATTGTGAAAGAACTGAAATATACTACTAATATTACCTATATTTTTGATTTAATGTACAATTATAAATTTGAAAGCTGGTTACTATAACGTGTTTTGTTTAATAATAATGAATTGTTGTAAAAATAAATAAATATAGAATTAAATAATTCGATAATTCGATTTTTTAAGCTTCATGCTGTATCCCCCATGTAGCAAAGTAGGCAAATAGAACCTAGTGTTGAAACACTCCATTTCTCTCTTTCTGTCGATTTTTCGAGTCTTGTACATGTGTAACAAGGTAAAGAGAGTGACTATAATATACGTAAATATATACTATAAATGTATACGTATTATGTACTATACATGGATACATATGAAATATACATTTCTCCACTGCTATCAAGAGAAAAAGCAAAAAAAAACCCTCAAAATAAGTGCTTCTTTATGTTAAACGTTGACACCGTAACACAGTTCTTTTAAATAGGAAAAGACTTATGTCCTTTGAAAAAAAGTCTAAGCCTGTAATAGTCGGAAACCTTTAGATAATTTCAACCCGTTAATTACCTATGTGTAAATGTCAGCTTATATTACAATATAAATTACTAGTATAGTTATACTCTATTTAACCTACTATTAAACGATAAATAAAAAATAAAAATCTACTTCACGCTGTATCTCGCATATAGTTAGGTAGGCAGAGTGCCAGAGCAGAAGAAATGAAAATATTCGGATCGAATGTGGGAAAATGTGGAATCGAATCTAAAACCGTCGCGTTATTATTGCTTAAATATTACGTTTTATAAAAGAAGTTTGTTTAGTTGAATCTATATTAAAATAATATTTTTGTATTAAATATTCCATTTATCGAGAAAACTTATATTATATGACGTTAACAATTTCGTTGTAATCTATTGCACTTGGGGGTCAAAGTTATCTTGAGCACGTCGAATGTGTCATTTGACTACGCCGATAAAGATGCACGTAAAATCTAGCAAATGCTTTACTATTACAATTCTTATATCATACACAAAAATCAAGTTTCTTGTATACTTTTTTGTCATAAATAAAAAATAGATCTATTTTCCACAATAAGTAAATAATATCAAAGAAGTGATTTTTATACCTATATAATATTTAGGGTAAAACCAGGATAGATGCCCCAATGGGGTAGATTTGTTTTAATTGTATTAGGCTTTTATGGAATAGTTAAAATTGTGGTTTCATATAAAGTGGTGATGACAAAAATACTTTGTATACGTAACTAAGAGGATTAGTAATAAGAAATATATAATACAAAAGTGTTCGCTTACAATTTAATATTGTTACATCTATTATATAATATTTACAAAAAAAAACATACTATAATAGGACTAAACACAAATATTAACAAACGGTGAGCATTAAGAGAGCGGAGAACTTTATGAGGAAGGACATCGTATAAGGGATGGATCAGCTTAGGGCAAGTAAAAAGGATGTAAGAAGGGGAACCGTCGTCTAAGCCGAATTTACAGTGAGTGGTCCCTGACCTTGATCTTAGCTAGGTGTACAGGTGTATATGCATGTCCAGGGCGCAAACGAAAAATAGTTGATATTATTCTCCGTTCAGTAAATCTTTGGGACAAAACCAAGGCCGCCTGAGGATATTAGGTTGAAAAGGAGCATAAGACTTACCTTTCTGAGATTTTGACAATTCCCAGAATTCAAACCATGACACATCCAAATAAGTTGATGCAAAAGATAACAGATACTCAGCCGAAATAAAGAAGTGCTCTAAATAACCACACCGGATGGCTAATTTTACGCATGAGTGTCCAGATTCATTCCCGCTTTTTCCAGAATGACCGGAAATCTATGCCAAAGTAACATCCAAACCCTTTAGATAACATAAGTATAGTTCTTCTTGAATTCTTAAAATAATTGAAGACCTTAATTTACTATGAAATGGATTCCTTATATAGCCAATATACAGCTTAAAGACTCGGTACAAAAAAAAAATAGTCGATGTAAAGGATTTAGATTTTTAGTAACAACTTTTTTTAAAGGAGTCTAACAAATAATCCATAGTCAATATGACTACGGATTATAGCATTGAACAGTAATTTTAGAGTATAAATGTGTGCACTTCACCACACACCAGACACAGCTCTTAAAGCATCAATGCCTTTGTGACACTGTTTACTCATATGTTCAGCATATGCAATTCCGTTCAGTCTTTTATCAAGAATCATGCCTAAGAATTTTACGTTTTTTGCTATATGGGTAGTATCATTACCGGAAATGATTTCAGACTACTGATAGTGCCAAACTATGGTCACAGAGCCACTGGTCTAGATAGTGTAAAGCAATATTTAAACGATAAGTTATGTCATTCATAGCTTTTCGGCTATGTAAAGAACGATATTACAAAAACTATTGACAGACACTTCGAGGTCATGAGTGTATACATCATACAATAGAGGGCTGAGAACTGAAGTTAGAGACAAATCTTTCTAGACAAGTCTGGGAGGTATAGTAAACAGCGGATATTTTCCAGATATAGATCTACCGGTCAGCGGATTACATATGAAATGAGCCATTGTCAGCAAAATGCTTAGCTGGTGCGATTTCTGCTTAAGTATCGGTGGAAGAACATTATCATATGCAGATGCAACATCTAGAAAAACACCTACCAAATACTCTCCTTTGGAATATGCTCGTCAAATGTCTATAGTAAAAAGACTGAGACTATCTGTAGTAATTAAGCCTTTCTGCAAAATTGATAGGGTGCTAAGATATTTCTACGCCACGACTGGCCTCAGTTTTATGAAAACTGTAATTGATGGATCAAAACAACGAATTAATAATTCAATATAAAGGATTATTACATAAAATTAATGTGCCAAGAATTTCAGGTACAAAATTTTAAACTATATTCACTTTTTAACAAGATTAAGACGTTAATAGTAAATGAACATTAAAAACGCTGCTTTGTCACTTTCGTAGCATCGCTCGTTAAAAGCGCATTGTGACAATAATTGGACTCTTACAGTTGAATTTTAAGAAATCATTATTTATGAAAAAACTGTTCCGTCTTAATGAAAATAGCTAAATATAGTTCTCAAATTAAAAACTAGTTCTTATTTATTTTATAATAATATATTAGTGTCCGTCCGCAACTTCGTTAACGTTTTTCACCTAAATTGGAGACGTTGCAGGTTGTGTTACAATTCCAGGCCACGTTTTATCATACCGGGGTGAGAAAATAACATATAATTCTATTGTGTCAACATGACACAATTTTTTTTACTTGACAATTAAAACTGTCCACCACACTGAATAATTTTGCTACAGGAGCTGGACTATTATAGTTCGTTATAATATCTTCGATCTTTAATTTTTATATGTCAATAGAAAACGCTTGTCACGTTCATCCGGTTAAATTAAAAGGTATAATAAATTTTATTTATTTTTATTATATTTCTAGTACCTAGGCCAAATATCTATACAAAATAAGAAATTTAATTATCCGTAATCCCAACAAGAGACCGTCTGACTCCCATTATAACTAGGATCCGCCGCACGCTGTGCACGGCGAGTGCAGCTGAGCGAAGCTATATTGCGCAATGTAATTAAAAAAACTAAGAGATACTTAAAATAAATTAAATCTTTAAAACTGACAGATATATAACTGATACATATAGTTTCAAAACGTTCCACAGCTTAACTCTATGGGATACATTTTGACCTTTTACTTAAAATTACAATTACAATTATCACCAAACTACTTACTTTGCTAGGATCACCGTGTAGTTCACAACGTTCCTGCAATATTCAAAGCTGTAGGTTTAACGGTCTAGGAGGAGTAGCATTACAACGAAATATACTCTTGAGCAGTCAGACATTCGCTTCGCTCAGCAATAAACCAATTGAATGTATCAAGAAGTAAGCTGAAGTGGTTGGTTACTTTAAGTCATAAATATTATTTTAAGCAAAATGCCGCCACAAGTGATCTTGACAATTCAATGTTTTATAAGCCAAAAACTTTGATATGAAAAGTTGACATTCTATCGTACGTTTGATATTAAAGATATATTGAAATTTAAAAAAAAAGGATATTAGGCAGCACAGGGACGGAGACATTTTAATAATACTTAGGGCCAGTTTCACTAGTATTTTGGTTTTTCAAAAGTTATATTGCATTCACGAAATTACGATATAATGAATATATATATATATATATATATATATATATATATATATATATATATATATATATATATATATATATATATATATATATATATATATATATATATATATAACTTAATATACTTCAGTCATCGTAAAAAGTACAATAGCATTTCTTTATTTTGCATCTAGAATGCTTTCTATATATTATTAATTTATCTTTTGTTAAACTTTACTAAAATAAATCAAAAAGTTCATTGTTGAGCATTAAATGTCTGAAATTGCAGCTCTCATGTTACTCTGCTGTAAAGTATCTTACAACCACTTGACCTAGTGCCAAAAATGCCTAGCAAACAACCACTTTTAAAGAATCTCCGCTTTGTCCCTCTGGATTCAACAGATGAGCATTATTCTTAAAAAATAATGAGAAATAATATATGTTGCATGCACTTTTTTTAAGTTTATTTTTTTGTTTTACATTGTATCCCGCATATACAAGTGTACGCAAAGTAGTTTCCCACTTTTCGCTCAATTTCCGAGACATTGCTTCTATGTTTGTATTGAATATACATACATAGAAAGCCTACAAGACAGTACAAACAAAAAAATATATACTGATCTATAGAGTTTACTAAGTTTATTATGATTTGATTATTGCTCATACTCTCTACAATAATCTCTCTACAATATGTTTTTGATAACATTATTATATTTTCCTTTGGAACGTAAATTAATTTCCTATTTTCTTCTGCTTATAACGACTTTTAAGTTGGACAACGAGATTACGTTGCTGTTGGATTCAACGCCACGTTTAATCTTAACCAGGCCAGTACTAACATCTGTGCGTAATCGAGTTTTATAAAATAGGTCAAGCAATAAAAACATACGCTATCTTTTGAAAAGGTTCCGTAGCACTTCATTGATTATTACATTTTTACTAACTTGGCACGGAACTTTAAGTGACCTCTGCCTGTTAAAAGTTTAAGAAGTGAAACGATCCTAAGAGTGTGGCATTTATTAAATATTACTTATATTTTAACGATTTTTTTGTACAATATTAGTTTAAAAGTAAATAGTCTTAACTTCTTTTTATAAATTTATAAAAAGAAGTTAAGACTAATATTATTTATAAATATAAGCTGTTTAATAAAAAAAAAATCTAATTACACAAATCCTAGTTATCGTTACAAAATAAACGCCTTTCGATAAGTATGACGCAGGCGGACACTTACACGTCAGAGCCGCCATGTCGCTAACCATCTCATTGGCGAAATCGAAAGTGATTAACGCAACTCAATATTTATTTTTATTTTGCACGAAGTCTCATTAATTATATCTATTCAATCATTAATGTTAAAAAATTTGAAAATGTCCACCTCGTTTTTTAGATGTTTTCGTTTTAAGTTGGTGATGGAGTATTTATGACATTTAATATCGGGCAGTGTAAAAAAACTACAATAAATGGTTTTTAAAATAAATCAGTTTTACGCTGTATCTCGCACACAATTGAGTGAGTTAAGGGTGGGTTCCCCACTTTCTGCCAGATTCTGGAAGCATTGCGTGTTGAGTGGCGGAACTCAACGCCGCGCTTTGCCTCGATACCAGAGCGAAGTAATGGAAATATACATTTAAAAAATATTTCATTTCCTCGAATGAGAATCGCACCCCCAACCAAACATATTTACAGTCACACTTTGTGCCCCTGCACCACGACTGGCACCTTCTGCATCTGCATGATTGCACCTTCGATAACGAAGACTTAAAACTGCAACATTGTACAGCAATTACAGATAAAATTCATACTAATTTCACCCCTAAACTGATGACAAATTTGACTGATTGTTTGAATAAAGCCATAAAATATTAAACCCCATGTGTGTATTAATAGCTGCATTTCCTATTATAAGCCGCTAAATTTATGTAAATTTATTTATTTGAGCTTTAATAACCAGTGCAGGGAATTCGATCATTTTATTTGGCTTTGTGGCTCTAGCTTACTTTAAAATCTCTACGGATACCATTACATAGCTCAACTCTGTATTAATTAAACCATGCTTTATAAATATAAAGAAAAAAATGTGTTTTTTATGAAAAAAATATCTTTTTCTTTCTCTATACATTATAATATTAAAGGTAATATTCGTAAACAATGCGTTATAACTGAAAGGAATGTATGTAACTAATTTAGAATAGGTATATTATCTTTAAAATATATTGCCACATTAAAGATAAAAAATATTTTTAGAAAACGTATAGATATTTGAATATACCGAGACTCGAACCCGCGCCTCTTGAAAACTGTTTGCAAGTGGTGAACAAAACAGTTTTGCAAGACCCAAGTCAAATTTTAGTCCATTTTCTTAAAATATTTTAGTTATGTATATCTAATTAACAATACAACTTTTTAACACGGAGAAAATGAAAAAAAAGAAAGAAAGCAAGAAGATGTAGAAACCAAAGCAAGAAGATCCAGTCACTACATATTTTACATTTCGCCTGAGCCAAAGAAAAAATACCCTCCTTTGAATATAGATTGAACCTGCAACTATCGCATTTACAGACAGATGGTATCCCAATGTACCACGATGGATTTATTATTTAGTATAATATAATAAACATAAAAAAACTAAGCTACAAATCAAAAACTTGCAGTAACTTTCATGAAAGGATGGTATCTGCGGCCAGACAATTTACGGAGCAGTTTTTGCTTATAGAGAATTAATTAATAAAGATTCTTTAATAGCAATTTTATTTTTAACATATTTCAGCACTAACATCTTACAAATTTAAAATTCAATAAATCAACGTTAAAATAAACTGTAACAAAATACTTAAATAATTTAATAAAATAAAAAAGAATTTATTGTATACATAAGGTTTTATTGTATATGTGTGGTATATGTATGTAATTTTATTAAATAAGGAAATTTTAACAATTTTCTATTTTTAATTAATAAATCTATAATTTGTTTTTTTTACGTATTAATATTAACTGAAATATTTCAGTTCCGGCCAGTCGTGGCGCAGGGGCACAAGGTGTGACTATAAACCCACAACCAGTCGGTTTTACAGTCACACCTCGTGCCTCTGCGCCACGACTGGCCTCAATGTACTGACATTTTTATTTTATTTCATGTCATATATAGCGCCAGAATTTCGCGCAAAAAATATCACTCATTGTATGTATAAGCATACTGTAGTATGAAAGCGAAAAATCCTAGATAACATGGCATAGGAATTAGAAAGGCTATCACACAATAAACTTTTACACATATATAATTTATCTAAGAGGCCGTCGTGGCGCATTGGCTTAGTGATTGACTGTAAGCCCAACGGTCATGGGTTCAATTCCCACTCGGGAAATGATTATTCTCATTACTTCGCCATGGTAACGTGGTTTAACACGCAATGTCCCGAAAATTAAGCAGAGAGTAGAGAACGAATTGTCTTAACACTAAGTTCTGTATGTTGTGCCAATTTATTACTTATGTGAAAATAAATAAAAAAAGACAAAATTACTTAATCTCCTAAACGAAATCCTATACTTTTGACGGTTAACTAAAATCCAGAAATTATTTTCTCCTTTGTATGAACGAACTTTATTAGAAGTCATTAATCCGTTGGGTAGGGTCAAGTGTAAATTGGCAAATTTAACAAGGGTCGCTTTAATTATGGACGAAATTAATCATCCATCAGTGAACGAAATTGAATATTAAATTCTGAACGGTTAAAGATTTTTAGGCGTTTTATATTTCTTAAGGATGAATGATCTTTTGATAGTTATTGAGAAATATTGTATTTAAAATTTACATTTTCTCAAAAAATATGCATTTAAAATTTCCTTGATGATCGAATAGCTATCGCTCGTAAGTTCTTTTCATCTAGATAAATCATTTATATATATTAAAAAGAGAAAGGACCAAGAATAGACCCTTATGGGATCCCCATGCTGATTACCGAACCAGGAGATATCTTGCCATTCACATCAATCCTCTGAACTCTGTCAGCTAAATAAGCTCCCAAACCTCATATATATTATTTATAAGACCTATACCAGCATCTGTAGTTGAACGACCTTTAGTAAAACCATACTGTTTATCGTGCATATCATATCATGCACGAGATTATGTGAAATAAAATGCAGTAATATTTGATTTAGAACAATTTTTTCAAAAATCTTACTACACGAGGGTAGTATAGAAACGGGTCGAAAATTATTGGGAGCAGATGTACTACCCGATTTAAATATAGGTATGATTTTACTAAATTTAATTAGGTTATATATATTTATATTATACATTTTTATAAAGCTCATTATCTTTTCTTGATAAATAAAGGAAACAAAATATAAATAATTTATAATAAATAATTATATTTCAAAAGATATCTTCAAATTTTTAGCTGATAAAAAAGAAGAGATTTTTTTTAGACATTTTTAGATTTTTTATCATATTTTTTATTTTTAGATATTTTAACATTTTCATACTTTCATTTGGAGTTTTCACTGTTGCCGCTAGAATAGTATTGGATACTATAATTATTCAAAAATTAGAGGAAAGAATAAAATTTTGCATATTTGCGCCATTTCGATTTAGAGAAAAAAAAGACAAGAAGTAGAAAAATGACAATTTTTGATATTTCATGGATACTGCTTTTATTTTAAATAATTGGCATCCTACTTAGCTCTTTTTTGTCCTATAAGATAAAACAAAACTATCAAAATGATTATTTTAACATGGAAAATAATAATGTCTATTTTTGAAAGCGCACATTTGTTTTGTAATATAACATTTTTGCGGTCATTTCAATCACGAACATGATATAATTATAATTATTTTGTTATGAATTTATTGGGTAATTGATAACAGAAATAAATATAAGAGGACATGTACCTGACTGACTGAGGTAAGACGTAAGTACAGCCGTAACCGCTGATGGTAGTAACGTAAAATTTGGTCAGATGTTTATTTTCGTAATCTGGACATCCACTAAGAAGGGAATTTGAAAAATTTTAACCCTAAAGAGATGAAATAGGGGTTGAAAATTTGTATTGATTTTTTTTAAATCGGCACTGATTTTGGATAAAATTTGAAATTCAGACTCTTAAAAATATTTTATTGAAAACGTGTTTCTTGGTCCTTTTAGAATTCACCCCTAAGGGTGTAAATAAGCGGGCGAAGCTGCGCGCGCCCATTAGTTTTATATAAAATTTAATATTTAATTAGGTCATTGTGGTTTTACACAAAACACTTTTCTGGACGAGTATAAAATGACCAATTATAACTAGTTGCTTTTATTACAGTAACCGGACTTTTCCGCATTGTTTATATTGCTGTTACCTTATTAAAAAATATACACATATATGTATATATTGTGCAACATAGCTGAATTCGTTTGCAATAGACGTAACTTATGCACTTTCATAATTGAAGGGAGAAATGTTTTTGAAATAGAAAATTATTTAAGGGAGAACTTCAATTTGTCGTCATCAGAGGTATAAATTATAATGAACAACATTAAAAATTAAATAAGTGTATAGCACTTATTTTCTGACGATTTCTGACGTTGATTTTTTTTATTAAATAAATTATGACTTTTATTAATATTTATTTCATGTCACTAATAGCAAATATATTCTAGTGAATATATGCAAAATTTCAAAACTTTGTGATGATTAAAACTAAATGAATTATGGATTTTTGACACAAAGCGCGTCATTCCGTCCTATTGCGCAAAGAGAGAGTGTTTTTATATTTAAAAAAAATAATTGTAAAATTTCTTCCTCTTTGATAATAAAAGATATGAAGTTTCTTTTTTTTGAGGCCAGTCAGTGAAAACCGACTGATTGTGGGTTCGATCCCCACTCGTGAAGATGAAATATTTACTTAAATTTATACTTCCATTTCTTCGCTCTAGTGTCGAGGCAAAGCGCGGAGTTGAGTTCTGCCATTTAACACGCAATGCCTCCAGAATGTAGATAGAGTATGTAGATGTGTGAGTGCAGTGCTCCAGAATGTAGATGTGTGAGTGTTGTGTGATACAGCGTGAAGATGTAAAAGAAAAGTTATTTCGAGATGTAATCCATACAAATATCAAATTTGTAATAAATATCACATTTGCAATAAAATCGTTAAAAAACTTTAGTTAGCGTTAAAAAAATTGTATGTAATGTAATATATAAACATTTTTTGCACGGCCAAAGATTTGGTCGTTTTGTAGCCAAAACGTCATGGCGCGGTAGCATAGCATCTGACTTTAAACGCGACGGCATATGTCATTTATTTTATTTATTTTTATATATAGTGTTAAGAGTTAAGATACACCGTTTCTCAATTTCTGCCCAATTTTTAAGACATTGTGTATAGAGTGACGGTACTCAATGCCGCTGCATATCTTTTCAAAGCAAAGAATAATTAATAAATTAATTATCTTGAGTGGGGATCGAACAAACAACACACAATCATTGTGTTTACAGACAAAAATTATTTTACCCCCGTAATTAGGGGTTTTACAAACCACAATTTTATACATTTTTTTGTGGTCAAAAAATAAATTTAATGAATAAAAGACCTCAAATTGAAATTTAAAACTTACTGCTCATTTTTAATTTATTCAAAAGCAGAAGGCCGACCACAGCTAACACTGAAGCAAATTGTAAAATTAAGTAAGTAGGTTCTCTTTAGCGTTCTGAAATCGTGATGACCCAACTCTGCCTTATCGAATTACTCCTAAGCGGCAGACTGTAAATTGAATCTTTTCCACCAAAAGTTTTCTCCGGTTTAAATTTTTTATCGTTCGAAAATTATTTCATAACTTGAGATAAGTTAAAGACAAAATTTAGACTCTAAGACATTGCTCCAACAAAACATAATGAATAATTTATCTAGAAAAGTTACAGTGCTAATGATTTTTAAGTAATCGAGATTTAATTTATATTTTTTTTGTATTTTGTTACTTCGTATGCTAATATATTAACGACTTTTGTGGACAATCGGCCTGCTCGCGACTTCGTTCGCTTGAACTGTATGATAATTTATTTATTATTATTAAATTGTATTTAGGAAAAATTGTAATACACAAAATATATTACTTTCTTTTCAATTTCTTTAAATTGAAATTGTTTTTGCTTCTTGTAGTCATAATCTGATAACATTATTGAGGTAATGATAATAATAGAAGACCTAACTCCTCAACGATTAGGATTTAGGAAACAATTTTTTAAATATTATAGGGAATTGCTGAAGGCTAGTTATTCGTAGTTGATGAATGTAAGTATAATTCATCAATTCTAATGGCTAAGCTGTCTTTGTAGTTGTCTATATTAACTTTTAAATTATGTAAAAATTAATTAAAATGTAGCTATTGCTTGAAGCACCGCTGAAAGTGTTAAAACTATTATGAATAATTTTTTTTAATATATTATTGAAAAAATAGGTATGATGTAAGTAATTATTAATACCTATAGATGTATCTATTTATTATTTAACGTCGGAGTTAAAAAAAAAGTACAGTACGGACAGTAAGGTGCTGCCAAACACTGGTGATTTTATTGTCCGCTTTAGCCGCACCTGAAACACTAATGTCTTCTGGCTTGTGCACTTCGCTGCCACGTGTGCCACAGAAATAAAGTCAAATTCTGGATTGGATCAGTTGAAACAAAACCATCTGAGAGCCGCGCACTATTAACTCTTTTCGTTGCCGTGACAGGGCAACGAATCGAACGAACGAACGAACATCTTGCCGATTCTTCACAGATCCGACATCGCAGCCTTCAACTCGGCTAATAGTAGCTGAAATGCCAAGTCGTCTAGACCACTAACTGGCAACCCCACACACTACACCGGTCTCACGTCACTGACGTCAAGCAGGGAGGCGTCAAGCCAGGGCATCCACATTTTCACCACTATTGGCGCCAAGTAGCTACAGAACCCTAGCACCAGTTGATGCAACACTCATATGTTCTAAATACAAAGATCTTCCAACTCACTGCCTCCTTGATCTGGACGTCCGCCCATTGTGAAGACCCTTCCGCACTACAACATTTCATCCTTTAGTCAATTTGCTGCGATAGAACACGTAGGGTTTTCTTTGCAGCCTTACTTTTCTGCTCCTTTTGTTTCTGATGTACCTGCTTCTGTCTCGAGGCCGAGTTGCCAGGCCCTACCAATTTCTTCACAGTAGGTTTTGTTACTACCACTGAGACACCCGCTTGGCGCTTCCTAGCCTCCGCTAACGGAGAGAAAATTAATTTAGCCAGATGCATATCCTTCAGTGAAACTTAAATCTAACCAACCTAACATAACCTGCACTTAAAAATCGAATATAAGAACAAAGACAAAGTTCTATAGCCGGTGAAACAGCAGGAACTTTATCACTTAATTATATTAATTTTTCATATATTACCTGTAACTATTAACATTACACCACGATTACTAATTTCGCACGGTTACAATATATCTTAAAATAAAATAAATTTATATAAACTATAATAAATTTATATAAACAATCACTGAAAATATGTTTGAAACATTTTACTATTTTACAGAAATTTATTAGAAAATTCATTCAGCTCGATAACGAATAATCCCCTGACTATATCGAGTGACATGTTTACCCATCTCCATTAACTACGCCTACATATCACCGGAATAGTGCAACTGACTGAACAACAATGTGAATGCATAAATACATTGATTCAAAACATGCGTAAATAAATCTATAGGTTTCCACTCTTATCAATAATTTCGTTACGTTTCAATCTTATATAAATATATATAAATTAAATATAAGTATTTGGTAAATCACAACTCGTTTATTATTATTATACAATCATACATGACACTTAAAATTTACATATTTTTTCGCATGACTTATATATACACTTATGTATTTTAAAACTAATAACAATCTTAAGCTTTTGTCTTAACTCAGCCTTTATTATTCTTATGACATTATTAAATCTTGAACAATAAACAAAAATATATATCCTTCTAACACAAAAAAAGTACACTCTCCTTGAAAACTACCCTTCTTAAACCGCCAAACAAGTACTATTAAAGGTACCACGTGCTCAAGACATATTTGTGTCTTGGTTTTGTAACAAGAATATTTGATTGTTCAAATCTTCTGAAAGTCTTATTCTCAACACTCTAGCTAAGATGAACTGTGCCTATCGTTCTTTTGTATGAGAATCAATTAGTTTCACTAACGGTAGCTGTTTTATAATACTGTGGCGTCGCTGACGTGGGCTTGTTGTCACCTGTGCATTCTCTTGCACTCAACGCCTTTTCGATGTCCGAATTTTTGTCTGGCTGACTTATTAATTGACTCCATAATACTATTGTATAATAAAAAGAGCACGTAGTTTTACTAATTTTACAAACGTAAAAAAGAAAATACAAATTCAATTTTTAATAATTTATTTACATAATTGATGTCGGGACCAGTCTCATGGACCGCGTTGGTGCTAAAACTCGAGGAACGTGTGTTTTCGACGCTATCACGGAGAGAAGTAACTGAGGAAAACGTAAAATGCGGCAGGTACTCGAAATTACAACACGTATCATGACATAGCGGCAGCATAGCATCAAAAAGATGTAAGATTTTGTCAATCCTCCCGGTCTCACATACATACACGTTACCAACTATGGGCTAATGGATTAGGCAGAAGGAATCTAGTGTTAAGACAAATTCCGCACCTGGGGGGCATTGCGTGTTGAGTGGCGGAACTCAACCCCGAATTTTTACGTTGACAACAGAACGAAGAAATGAAAATATCCAAAATTACATTTCCTCAAGTGAGAATCGAACATACAACCTGCGTTTACAGCACACGCTTTTGCCCCTGCGCCACGACTGGTCTCTAGAGATATTTCTTATTATTGGTAACAATTAAACAATAGTAAGCAAAAATATATTTTTTTTGTAAAATCATTACTACTGTCGTTTGTTTTAACTATATCCATTATCAGTACCGCATTGTTAGCAGCACATTAAATGAATAAACATCTCGATGTACAAACCACTGATAGTAAGCCATTTGCTGCAACGATTGCACGTCGAAAATGTATGTATGTAGTTGATGATGATTGTGTTTCAGTTCGTGTATTGTTGTAATTTCGAATGCGAATGCGAATATATAACTAAAGTAAGCTATAGTTTTTACTTTTAATAATTTTCGCGTAATTAGAAAGAAAGTTAATTTAAGAACACATAAACTAAACCAGTGTAAAACTGTAAAAAACTATATAATTATTATTGACTCACGCCAGTTTGTATTGGGACAACGTTTTTTATTCTGAAACTATTAATTAGTTTTAGACATGAAAGTTCGCGTGCGTATCAAAAGAAATCCTTCAGAATACATGCGAGTATGTGCATATTATATCAACATATAGTTGACCTTAGATAAAACAAAGAACTATTGCCTGTGACGAGCTGTCTTTGCGAATTATTGCCATATATTAAAGCAAAAAATTGAGGCAAGTCGTGGCGCAACGGCACAAACCGTGACTGTAAACGCGACTGGTTGTAGGTTCGATCCCCAGAGTTATTAGAGTTCCGCCACTCAACACGCAATGCCTCCAAAATTCGGTGGTAAGTGAGGAACGTAGTATCTTAACACTAGTTTCCCTCTGCATACCCTACTGTGTGCGGGATACTGCGTGAGAATGATTTAATTTATGAATTTAATTTTGATGTACAAAATTAGTATCCTCAACTTAAATACTTTGATTCAATATATAGTAGCAACATGAACGAACAAGTTGTCGTGAAAAAGTGCCTAATCTGTGGAGCTTAGGAGCTTAGTAAACCATATGGCTCCATTCCCACAAACGCGGACTAAAAAGGAAACGTACCAAATGCAAATAAATATAAAGCCGTAATGGACTATTTAATGTTATTCTTTAGGTAAGGCAAGTGTAAGTGGTATGTTCGTACATGTGGTGGAAATATATGGAATTTTTGTATATATCTTTAGCCACAAGATATAAGTATCAAATAAACTTTCAGTTAAGTGCGAGTCCGAGGCTTCCGTACCAATTTCAGGTCGAAGTACTGTTTATAAAAGCTTAGAAACTTAAGTATGCGGGCGTATGCACTCTTTCGTATATATGAAATGAATTATAAATATAATTTTATATATTTTTTTTTTTATTAAATACCTATAAATTTTCATTTTATCGGATTTTTCCTTTATTTGTATTGTAAGTTCTTACTTCATGCCAAATTTCATTACGTTAGGTCCATGAGAAGTATCCTATAAGTTTTGATTTCGCGGCGAATCTTATAAATTCGAAACTGCTGATCCGATTGTGATAATTTTTGGGATTGGGATGGACATAGGTTACTTTTTTCTCATATTTGTAATATTGTCGATATATACTTATATATGAAAATACCTTTCAATTTGACATAGAATTTATTCTGCCACATTAATAAATAATAACAATCGTCGCTAAGCAACAAGGAATTTTGTTATTTTAAGAAAATGTCGCTCAAAATGAGCTTCCTGAATGCTTACATGGCATATAAAAGATTTTCGAAAATTCTAACTTCTGAGGTATATAAAAAAGTGGATTGCATAAAATATTTCTTGCAGTGAATCTCTAAATCTAAGAGCAACTTCATCAGTCTACATTTTGTTTATAATTATTTTGACCTGAGCTTTCAAAGTAGTGTTTTTCATTTTTAAATATTAGTATTTAAATACACACGCTAAAAACTCAGATTAAAAGAAACAAAATGGAATATGCTATTAAATACTGACTGACATAATGCTGTCATAACAGTCCATTCCATCATAAAGATAAAATAGATAATAAACCAAAAAAATGCCTGAATTAATAGGAATCTGTCCATGTAATTGAATATCCTTAACATCCGCCACAGTAATAATGTTTCCCAGTTATTTTTATTTGTATTTTTTTATTTGATTATGAGAATCAACGATGTGGCTTTATTATAGTATATCTATGTTATGGCTTAACTTTTTTTTAGTCTATAAAGTCTGAGAGTGGTTTTTGAGTAACAATTAGAAACTAACATTGTTCCTTAGATAATCTGTGAGTTTGATTCTCCCGAGACCCTATATTTCAAACAGAGTCGATAGAGTTTGATCACCAAAATTTCTTTTTAGCTTTACATTGTATCCGCATGTAGCAGAATAGGCAGAAAAATCCAAAACACTATTCTCTCCATTCTAACCGAATTTGAGACATTGTGTGTTAGACCAGTATTTTATCGGCTCTGAGATCGACGACATGACGACACAACCACACAAACGAAGCGGGCAGTCATTAGTTTTTAACAAGTTAAGCATAGAGCGGAGAATTAACAATCATTCATTCCTCGAGTGGAAATCAAACTCTGGATGTGTGCTTACCATTGTGCTTGACTTACAATAAGTGCATGCAAAGAGAACTGAGCATAAAGATACTCCGAATTTTTCAAATTAAATAAAAATTATAGTCGGTGTGTATAAAAAAAATTAAATGGCTTAGAAAATGTATGTGTACAAATAGACAGACTAGAGTAATTTTTACTACGTTTAAAGTTGCTTTATTCAGTTCTAAGTCTACCCCTATCATGCTGTCTAATACAAATTCTTGTACTGCAAAACTGTACTCTATATTACAAAACTAATTTTCGGTTAACATTTTAGTATGTATATAACGTTTTTAACTTCAGCATAGTTTCCATATTTGCTTTTGTGACATCTAAGACAAACAAAACTCGTTAAATTCAATATTTAATGTAACAATGAACGTAAAAATTTAAATCCAATCTGAAAGTTTCAAAAGATTTTCCTAACATATTCCATATGGAAACAAAAAACAATGTACGTCGATCAGTCATCAATATTTTTTAGGCTAGCTTGTTCTAAATATAAATTTACTTAAGCTATAGCAATACTTATTTGAATATAAATTGTGGGCTTCCGGCCTTGACAATCATTTTACATTACAACTCATGTCTGACGAGAGCAAAGGTTGACAAATTGGTTCTCATCTGGCGGATTAACGAATATTCCACGATATTGTTCGGCCATCTCTGAGGGCGCTTTGTGAAGCTTCACTACGGTCAGTGTGGTTACACAGATAATAAATCAAACTTTACCAAAACATTTTCAATTTTACTATGTAATTTGGTAACATATTAAAAAAATTCTAAATCTACAATACGTTCACGTATTTTGTAATTGTACTATGTTTGTTTATATTTTAAATGTTATATTTACTTTCACAAAAAAAAACTTCATGGCCATAGTCGTCTTAAAATGAGGAACAATAAATTTATCCCAGCAAAAAAAAAATAACATTCATAGAGTTTTTATGGCAATGGCATGTAGAGCCAAATTTCTAACTCTACACGCTGTAACTGATCTCCCAACCTCGTTTGAAAATATTATTCAATAAATAATGCCTTGGCTTGTGATGTGTCTAGTGGTTAGAACCGTTTATAGTTGTGATCGTGAAGAACCCAAAATCTTTTAGAGATTCAGAGGTCACAGTGTTAAGAATTTTATATTATGCCATTAGAAGGTATCACTTTAATAAGATATTTGCCATCAGAAGTTGTTCTTGTGTCAGTTATTTAGATAACTGTAGACTCGACAATATATTGTCATAACTCGAAGCTCGTCCGAAGATAATCCAAGAGCGCGTCCTATCTTCCTCTCCACTATAACTGCGAACTAGTTATAATAAAAGGAAGAAAGAGTACAGGCCCCTCCCCGCCCCTACACCGTGGATTCCGACCAGACCGCGGCTTTACAGTCATCGTTGAACCCTCCGAGACGTTTGTGTGTGATCTTTCTGAAGGTACTTGTTACGCGTGTTTATATTAAGATTGTATTAGAATAGTGATTCGTGATGTTGATTGATTTGTGAGATCAATATAAGTCGTTGGAACGAACGCACTACCGCTAGGCGGCCGATATGTTAAGTAAACGCACGGCACACACCCCACAGTCGTGTCTCGAACCGTAGGCGGACACTACTACATACACCAGAGTTCCAGGACATAAAATAGCACCACACACCCGTATAAGACAGGCGGACACTACTACATACACCAGAGCTGGGACATAACAGCACCACACACCCATTAGTCGTATACCAAGTCGTAGACGTGGTATTACAATATGTCAACGACCAACGCCATAGTTTACGTATCGCGAGCGTACTGCGAGACGGCATCAGCCACGACATAGTTAATGTCGCTATAACAGTTCACATAAGCCCATCACGTCAACCTTCGCGACGTCAAGCAACATTCAATATTATAATATGGATCAAAGATCCACAATATGTGTCGCTCCTACACATATATTGCCTTTATAAGAAATTCGATCCTAAAAGATCGTGCCATCATAGGCTTCGAATTATTATAGTATATTTATAATATACTTGGTACGAGTCTTTATGTGCATCATATTTATTAGTACCGTAGTACTTAAGAGTTCGACTCGACCGCTGCCTTCCGAACATCACCACCACCTATATATACGGAACGACGGTCGCGACACTCGGGACGAGAATACACGAACGCGTCTCGATTAATATGATATTTAAAATATATAGTTTTTATTATTCATATTTAACTATGTTATTTATGTATATTGCCATGCATATTTTATTTAATTTATTTATTTATTTTTAACTTATACCATAGGTACATACTGTTACAACGCCCTAATTCTATATCCAAGCCAATACCTAACTTACACTGACAAACTCTACACATCTGTTAAAATATGTGGTTTAACCATTTCATATTTGTGGAATTTTATTTGTTTTCTAAGATTGCATCTAGCTAAAAGATAATGTTGAAGGTGTATTGACGCACGAGAACGAACCAGATGCGGAATACGTACCGCTAGGGAAAATATGTGTGTAAGTAACTTAATCAAGTTGGCACGTTAATAAGCCAAGAAGAAGCACTAGATTACTACGACACGTGCAGACATTATTACATTTTTATTCTCTTATATATTCATCTCTTCTTACCACACGCCTAGTAATGTTCTAGGCGTGTGATAAGAAGAGATGAAATACATATGAATAAAAATGTAATAATATCTGTACATTTTTTACGTTACATTAAAAAGAAGCTATGAATGGGAAAACGCAAATACCTCATTTAAAAAAGTATCTCAAAATAAAATAGTAAAAAATGATGAAAATTAATATCATGAAGCTTATCAAGTATTATTTGGTAGAACTTTTTTTTTACAAAATATAAATAATCGTGAAAAAAATCACTTATTTTTTATATATTACCTATATATCTACCAATTTTCAAGTAGGCCTCTACATTTTTTTTTCTGAGTAGTAACGAAATTAAATTAATTATTCCTTTAGAAATATAAAGCAATGTATCAATTACGCTGTTATATATATATGTATCCCAAATATAGAAGAGCGTCATATCGTAACAATTAAAAAAATATAGATTCTATTATTTAAGTTCCAACTTTGACAAGCATCTATGTAACAAATAATGACAGTAGAACAATAGTACAGCAAATATTTTTATTATTTGCTTCAATATATTATGTCCTTATCCGATTTCATTTTGTACATTGAATAATTCTATTAATAATTATATACGTATAATTTTTCTTAGAAACGATGACGCGTAATGCGGTTACTTTGATAATATAGCTTATAAAAGCAAAGGACGACTATGAAACTTTCAAGAATCACGATTCTTTTATGATTTGTCTAAGCCGCCTCGTACAGCTTCTACGCTGTAAGTTTAAATTGAACCATAGGTAGTTTTATAATGAGAAATTTACTTTTCTCGCTGTGTTTATTTTACTATGTTCTAAAGATGTGAATTAAAAGCTTAACTGTGAAAGCTTTGTATTATTATTTTTACAAATATTACACGCAGTAAACTTGAAAATATTTTGTAACTTTTTAATTTTGGCTTTACACTGGATACACATAGGAAGGTCACTAGAGAGAAACTGGAAACTTAGTGTTAAGACACGCTGTGCCTCGTTACCAGATCGAGGAAATAAAAATATTAAATATTTCATTTCCTTGAGTGGGAATCGAATCCACAGCGTGTCACGTTTTCAGTCGCCCGCTTGCGCCGGGGCTAGTCTCTCGATTTGGCAATTAGTATTCTATTATATCAATTACTAACCAAGTCTTTAAAACATTTTTCAAAGCTCTGAATTATTTATAATTTCATATTTAAAATGAATCTATTTATATATAGATCATGTAAAAGCTATTAAAAGGTCCTTAAATGACACTTAGTGTGCAAACAATGTAGTATTTTTTTGAACCACTTACTTTAAACTCCTATATATAGACGATATATAATTATGAAACTACGTCTCCTTAGCCTACTTCTTCGGTAGCTTACTTACATCTACTGGATGCTTAGTTATTATCGAATGATCCGTTATATCTAAACCAGTGCACGTACACACTCTAAGCAGGCCAAGGCGCATTATCTCACCTGTGAACTAACTTGAGTTTGAAGACGTGACCTATTTTCACTTATTCTGTTTGTTTACCTCGATAATAATACTTTAAAAAAGTAACGTCATCATATATCATATAACTATATATTTAGGATTTGACTAGCAAAATGAGACTGGGAGAAATTTGAATATTCCACCAATATATTTTGATAAAGTAGTAGGTACTTTGTTAATAATATAGAATTCTGATAATAATTTATCACTGCATAATCACAGGTTAACTCACAAAATGTAGACGTAGATTTTAATTTATATAGTGCTATTTATGCGTAAATGATGCTCTGTTTTTGATTAATCAATTTTCCTTAAAAGTGAAGTAAGACGAGCTCTATGTACATATTATTTTGCTATACGTAATTCGTATGTGAGATTTAAGGTGGTTAATTACGAGCCCTGGCCTTATTTATAAATATACCATCAAAGCTCGTAAGATCAAACCCTTGTACGAATATAAATTGTATATTTTGAGTTTATTATTATATTTCTTATATAGACGTTATTATATTGAAGCCGTTGTGGCGCAGGGACACAAGGGTGTGAAGCAATTATTATTTATGAATATTTTTATTTCTTCGCTTTGGCCACAGGGCTAAAATCCCGGCGTTGAGTTCCGCCACTCAACACACAATGCCTCGAAAAATTCGGCAGAAAATGGAGAACGGAGTGCCTTAACACTAATTTCCCTCTGGCTACCATGCTGTATACGGAATACAGCATGACGCTGATTTCTTTTTTTTATTTATTTATATAGACGCCTACTGCATCGCCTGCTTAATTTATACAATTACTTATTAAATTTTTCTGAAGCGTTCAGAGCAGTGCATGGGACTTACGACCCAAGTGTAGATTTAAGAAGCCCTCTTTGAAATGCACGTTAAATCTCGCCTCCACTGTCTGAGCTCCTCTTTCTACCTAACAAAATTTAAAATTATTCTACCAGTGCGGCCTTCGAAATACGTTCTAGAAACGAATTGAAGATGCTGAAAAACGGGTCTTTCAATTTTTTTGCGTTAGCTAAAAGACTGAGAGACCCGTATTTGCTGTTATACTTTTCGCACCTACTTCGACCCCGTACAAATGACCTCTAAATTCTTGGTTTGTTTGTTCGTAAATTTGGACGACTTTTTTTTCAGCTTCACGCTGTATCCCGCAAACAGCAGAGTTGAGACTCTCCGTTCCCCACTTTCTGCAGAATTCTGGATGCATTGCCTGTTGAGTGGCAGAATTCAACGCCTCGCTTTGCCTCGACAGAGCGAAGGAATGGAAAGTGGGAATCGAACCCACAACTAATCGGTTTTACAGTCATACTTTGTGCCCCTGCGCCACGACTGGTCTCAGCCACGAACGACTAATTTATTTCTACAGAACTGTAAGCGTTTTAGGCTTATAAAGGAAGGAAAAATATCAGTTCTGGTTAACGAAACACCAAAATTCGTAAATACTTTGCTTTAGGTGTTTTCTTTAATTTCAACTCAAATCTTTTTTTCTCTATATAGAATTGAGGTGTCTACCGATTGTGCTAGCCTTAGCTAAATATCTTACGCTTGCGTCCATTTTTGCTAATACTATTAATATTGTATACAAGGAAAAATTTATCTAGTCATTATATTAGAAAAAATCGTATTCTACCGAGGAAAAATTTAAAAGGTCACCTCAATGATAATTTAAAAAATATTATTTTAAGTAATTTTCTATAAAATATATCATATTCAATTAGTAAACGAAATATTAATAATTCACCTAGGATTACAATATTAACAAACGTCGGATGTCTGCAATTCATCAATCAAAATGTCCGATAAACACCTACACTACTACACCTACTATATAGAAACCTTATACTGTTAAATAGTTACATTAGGAATATCAATTCTAGACTTTAATTGGAAAATATTAAATAGGACAAGTCTTCTAAATCGATATTATTATGAAAATATAAGCAATATTTTGCAGAACATGTAGCCGTTTAAAATTTATATATACTTCTATGCATACCACAATAATAAATTACAAATAAAATCACTGACTATTCTATTTTTCAGATGTGTATGAAATTTTCATCATTTAAATATCAACAAGAGTAGTTAAGGAAAGGAAGAAATCTGTCAAAGTTTTAAAGTACCGGTAAACGGTAGCAGTCCACGCGTAACGTGAAATACTATTTAGACAATTTTAATTCTATTGCGTCTGTTCTACTCTCAAAACTGTTTATCTCGAGATCGCGCGGTAGTATCAAACAGAACTTATATCTAATAATTAGGCCTACGGTCCCTGAAAGTACAGATAAAAATCAAGCAAGAAAACATATACAAAGGAATTTATTTATCTCATATAAAATGAAGAAACATATTCAAAACGAAAAAATGTATAGGTTTCTAATAAAAAACAACATTACAAACTTATATTTCTAGATAATTTCATACAAAATGAGTACATACCGACCGCAAACTTAAGTTTGTCAATTTTATTCGCCGTGTAATTATATATATATTAATTAATCTTTCTTCCTTTAAATTTGAGTTAATAAGCTAGATTTAATAAGCTAATTTTAGAGAATGAACCGTGTTGATTTTATAATATAATATAAATAACTTTTGTCTTAATACACAATAATATTAACCAATTACAGTATTTTACAATTTACCACTTTTTTGTCAAAATGAATATAGACATAAACATCTTAGAGAATATCCTATCACAGAAATGAACATTTAGAAATTTCTGTTGTCTACGTGTATATGTGTACTTGCATATATTTATAGATATTTTTTCAATGTTTAACCACAAAAAAAAATTACTTCGAAGCTTTCTTATAGTATTTTTTACAAATTACCAAACAATATTCTATATTCTATATTATATACTTGTACGTAGGCTATAAAATGAAATTTATGGAAATTGACATATGCAGGTATAAAGTTACAAGTACTTAGTAAGTGAAGAAGTTACTTTATAAAGATAGCAGAGTAGGTATATAATACGTAATATACGTAAGAGTTTGAATTTGCTAAAATATCTATAGTACTAGAAATGATGCAATAAAAGTAAGTCCCTCTGCACTTTGCAGGAAAAACATAGAAGCTCTAAACATCCAAGCTTTGTTATCTACTTTAAGTCCATAACATATTGTGTGTTGAGTGGTGCACTTTATATTACTGAGCCTTAAAAGGTGTATATTTTAAATTTTAAATATGAAGGACATTTTACTAGTATAAAATGCATTCAAAATAAATAAATATAGTAGGCATTGCAAAAACTTGTGGATTTTTTTTTATAATTATGTACATAGGGACCACGCATCCCGCATATAGCAGAGTAGATAGAGGGATCCTAGGATTAAGATAATCCGTTCCCTACTTTCAGTCGAATTTTCGAAGCAATGTTGAATTATTGAATGGCGGAATAGCGCTTCTTGCCTTAATACCCGAGTAAAGAAATAAAAATATTAATAATAAATAATTCATTCACCGAGTGGGAATCGAACCCACAACCTTCGCGTTACATTGACACGCTTGTGCCCCTGCACCACGACGGCCTCTAATTATTATTTGACAAATTATGGAAAAATTGTACATACTCATTAATTCATTCATTTCATACTTTTCTATACTTGCAGCAACTTAATAAAAAGACAACAATGTATTTCTGCATAAATTGTCTGTTTAAAATATATGTCGCAAGTTACCCTCTAAGTAAATTACAACACAGAGCATAGACTTGTTCTTATTTATTTTACTATCCTTATTTGCTTCGAAGTACTCAAGTATAAAATATGTTTTAGTTGACTAAAAACCATTCTATACTTGAGTATAAAATGGATTTTAAATGTATTATTTATTTTTTATTATATTCATACACTTATTGTATAGATACATAATACATAATCCTTACATAATCCTTTAATCTCTAACAAAAATAGTGATTTAATATTTATATGATCGCGGCCATCAATATTCATTGGCCAACCTAGATATCAATTTCAGAGGATCGGATTTTCATATTTAAATTCATAATTCGGTCACGAAATCGTCCCTTTCAGACAAAGGTATATCATATGGTAACAAAGATTCCTTCTCATTTTTAATATTTTTTTTACACACGTAACATAATTTTAATTAAAATTTGATTCTTTTCACTCTTTAAAAGATTTAAGATTATGTTCTGAGTCTATGATTTTATATTATTTTAAAAAAAACCCTTTGAATTGGTGTCGAATAAAATATATTGACTCGTAGAATACAGCAAAGCTGTACTTATTTACAATAAAACCGACTTGATTAAAAAAACTTAATCTATTAGATTATAATAAAAAGTAATTCAGCAAAGAAAAATGTTTAATTATAAAGTAAACATTTATATACCTACATATTTAGACTAATATGCCTGTGCTGCTTATCTATCGTCCTAGGTTTTGGCGGAAGAAAGTTACAGCCACTAAGCTATCAATCATAGTCCAGATAATATGAGCTAAATATCTTCAACGCCTTGAAAATGAATGATGAGTTTGACCAAAGACAATAAAAACTTTGCTTTCATTTTTTATTCCTCTCAATATGTGCCGCCGACATTTTCCCTGAAAATTTATTAAGCCACGCCAAAATGTTATTTAAAGTCTAATAACTTATATTTTTGACACTGTGCACATCTTTAACGAACATAAATTATTTTCAAAACCAATATTTTAAGAATTATCTATAAAATTTAGATAATCATTATCGTCTTCATTTTGATTAAGACGTAACAATATAAAGTTATAGTAAGCTATCTAAGATATATCTATCGACGTATCTATAGACATGTCTATAGATACGTCGATCGTCCTATGGGTATAACAAATCTTGGAACTACATTGTTCTATAGAATGCCACAAATTCAATAATATCTTCCCTCGAGTGTCTTTGTTATATTCTATTGTTTCAACTACTTATAGTTAATTTATATCTTATAAAATTATACAAGTATAATAGATTTGTGGAGTAATATATATTTATGGTAGAAAAATGTTATACTCTTCTTTTGTCTACAGTTAGTGTTTCATATTTCAGTACAGTTCTAATATAAAATAATTAACCCAATTATTTAGATGGAATTAGCATTTTTATTTTTATTAAATTTACCTTCACAAATCTCGCACATTTTTCGAATGAATACAAATTTCAAGCATTTATTACTCGGACTAAAGAAAATATAATGATATTATGTCTAATAAATATTTAAACCATATAAAAACCGGTGTAGTGAGTTTCGGACTCGTTACAGCTATAAAATAGTAACATTTTTTGTTGTGATATATCTTTATTGTAAATTCCACTTCTTTCCAAATTTTATAATTGTACTTGCACAGGAACTTATAAGATAGCTCTATAGGTCAATATCTATAATAATAATTATCCTATAGGTTCCGCAGCGAATTTCGTATAAAACGATACATAACCGCTAGTATCATTTAATTGCGTAAATTTAGAAGCTTATTTTTTGATGTGCTTCAAGGGATCAAAGACCTGGATAATAAATGTAGTAAATAGCTGGATATTTTCACGTGACTTTGAGATAAATGGTCTTGACAAACTTTTTTTTGAGGCACGGAATCCTAAAAATTGTATAATCGTTGCATTCCCTCACACATCACTTAATTTTGTGTGTTGATTTTTATTTTATTGAATCAATCATGTAGATTACAAATCATTTGGCAAATCTGACGTGTGCTCTAAAGTTACATCTGTATCTGTGTGTATCTTTTTTGTTATTTTTTAAGCTATAGGCGTCTCTTTCATAGTATTGTAGGCAAAAAAACTAAATCTATTCATTTAGGCTTGAGACAAAATGTAAGTAAGGAAAACAAACCTGTATTATGTATTTTAGTACAATAAAGAATATTATAAACATGACCCATTCATTATAATTAGAGAACGATTCGGATAAAAAGTTTCAGAAATTGAATTTAGGTTATACATATATTTATAACTTGGGGACAGGCCACAAACATTTTTTGTAAATTGTTCATTTGAGTTTTAGTATCGTATAAATAACTATAAATGTACTTGAAAAACACAGTTAATTTAAAAACACAGACTGAAATTTTAATCTTATTTAGAATGCGTAGACATAATAACAATTTCCAGTATTATTAAAATAAACGATACCTATGAATACAGATTTTGCTGCCTCAAATAATTGTTATTCATAGAAATAGTACAAGCGGCTTATTTCTAATAGCGACGTTATTTGCCTACAAAATGTATTTTAAACTTTTACAATCACTTTCAAATTATACATTTCACGTCTTCACAGTTTAATAATATATCTTATTAGTGACCTGCGGCTTCACTCCCTTAAAGTTTTTGTTATCTTGAAAAACTTATTGCTATACGGCCCCTGTGCGGCTTCGCCCGCTTGTAATATTCGAATGTTTATGAAAAAGAAAAAACCTTACCTACCTTGTCGGTTAAAGAAAAATGTTTAGCTATACGATATTTAGGTAGACGGTAGTGATGTTACGTTCCGGCAAAAATGAGGAACATATTCCAGCTGTTCCATTCCGACTTCGGAACATACTCCAATTTTCGTTCCGGTTCCAGCTGTTTCTTTTTTAGGGATGGGGATGGGAGGGGACCTCAAAAGGTAAAAATAGAACCCTTTATGGGATCAATTTGTTGTTCATTTGTCAAGACCATTTATCTCGAGATCGGCTGGAGATATCAGACTAAAATTATTATCAAATATCTTCAACTTCGGTCTTTTAGGTCTTGCAGTATAGAAAAAAATAAACTTCAAAGTCAATGCAATCAAAAGATATGTGTATTTATGGATAGATTTTGCTACATTTTGTATGAAACTCACCGCGTAATTAAAACCCATTGGGTACTTTCCTCTTTCAATATTTACCCTGGTTACAATCTAGTAGTAAAAGTACTCGTTAAGATGAATTAACAAGCCCAAATTGGATGGAATTATGTCGCTTAGTTATCGAATTCCTATGGACATCTTTCAGCTCCATCATCAGATGCCCGTTACCATCTATCACCAAAGTTCTCGTTAAGATTAATCATACAAACCCAAATTCGATGGAATTATGTCGCTTAGTTCTTATGGACATCTTCCAGCTCCATCATCAGACCCTGGTTACCATGTAGCACCAAAGTCCTCATTAAGACGAATTATACGAGCCCAAACTCGACAAAGTTGACGACTTTTAATTACCGAGTTCCTGTGGCCAATTACCAGCTCCATAATAAGGCCATGGTGACCGTCTAGCACCAAATTACGCTTTAAGACGAATTACAGGAGCTCAAATTCGATGGGGTTATGTCACTTAATTACTGAGTTCCTTCGGCCATCTACGAACTGCATAACCAGACCCTGGTTACTCGCACCAAAAGTATTAAAAAAAACCACAGTATTAACAGTAACATAATCCGTCTCTCCTTCATTTGATACCCAAGATGAACAAGAATATGTACGCAAGCCGCCATTTTGTACTAGCCACCATAATGGATTTGAGTTTTTTTTAAATGTATGTAATAAAAATATATTAAATAAATTATAAAAAATATCCCCTGTAATCTCAGAAATAAATAAAAAACATGACTGGAGAAAGGAACCCGGAACAACAATTCAGAGTGTTAGCGTCATTGAAATTAAATAAGTGTTTGAGCTGGAACAGTTTAAAATTCTAAGTTTTACGTGTTGAAATTAGTGGCACGGTTTAGGAATAGAGAACGCGTGTGAATAAACTGGACAGTCGGAACAAAATTGTGGAACATTTGCTAAACTTTTATTACTAGTAGAATAGTAGGAATAATATATGACATAAAAAGAGATTTATTACAATTTTTTTTAATATCATTATTATTTTTTTATTTAATCATATAAATTATTGACAATGCAACGGACACATTAATCCTTTGTTAATATCCGGTAAATAGCAGCAATAGACGATAGCGAACATGTCTGTTAAGATTAACGAAATCTGTCACTTAGAATAATCGCTTGTAACACCTCTAAATACCTCAACCTGTTTGACTTAATCCCTATGGAAATTTGTTGTGGAATACTCGGCGGCACGACGTGCCAAATCGACACAAAGGATTTTACGGAACGACGTGAAATTAAAATGTTATTTGAGTTTGGAAGTATTTAATTTTAATTTAATTTACGTTATCCAAAATAAATGTGGAAGTAAAGTATTGAAATTTTCCACGTTCTCTCTAATACAAATTAGCCTTGAACTTGTCATTTTAATTAATATTTAACCATAATTATTATGCCATGATTGATAGGATGGGTTGATTTTGGACGGTTTTTTTTTTCAAATCATGTTAGATTTTATGTGGAGGGGTCTCAAAAGTTGCGTAAAAATATAAGCTTTTAGACTGATTTTTTTATTTAATATAATTTTAGCACTCTACCAGAACTCAAAGTTTCCATGAATTATAAAAGAAACCATAGTACTAAAAATGGTTATGTATTATATAAAACTCACTTTAAGTAAAAAAAAAACATTTATAACCTTTAATTGTCTTTACCCAACAAAAAATTAATATATTATAATATTTTTAATGTGATTTGAAGTACTTGAAATTTACGAGGAAAATACTTATTTTTCGATTATTCCCCATATCATAAAGCAACTCTTTATGATATGGGGAATAATCGAAAAATAAGTATTCGGTCTTAAAAACACCTACCTACGATTTTTAACAAAAAAAAATGAAAATCGACCCATTATAATGAATTATATTGACATAAAAATCTATAAAAAAATAGCAGAGTTGGCACAGAGAAACAAAATGTGTTCAATTCTTCCCTTTCCGTGCGAATTTAAGACGTTGCGTATTGATGTCAAAATTTAACATACGAGTATAAAAAAACTGAGTGACTTTTTATTAAAGCAAAGAATAAAACATGACGAGTAGAGATATCAGATTTTTAGTCGTTTTTTCACTGCATTTTATTTTTGTCATATATTTAGAGGTTGTTTTATTTACTTTCTGAGATATGCATAGGGAATCAATATTGTAATGCTTAAACGTAATCGTATCGTCTCGAAAGTATTATATAGATATAAGTAATACTCTTCAAAATAGTCATAAAATTGTTCAATCTAACAAAATCTAAAAAAGCTTTTATATCACTTATTATATATGGTTTTTTTTGTTTTTGCACAAGCGCTAAAAATAAAATAATAAATTGAACGGACAAAAAAAAATTAAAAAAAAGAGAATAATGACCATGAAAGATAAAAACCTTCTTATTTAAACTGATGTAATTTTCATGCGTACAACAATTCCTTAAAAGGGATCAATTCTGTACATTGAATATACACTAAAAGAACCTTTCACTATAACAAAGAATGAAAAAAATATGAAGAATAAAGATATCTATTTTCGGTCGTTTGTTCACTGGACTCGCTTACAACGTTTTAAATTTATATCTCCTTTGTTGACTGTATCTCATGAAATACTTTATATTTATTATCGTACGCCTGAAACATTAACGTAACATTACAATGTTTACAGTCTATTCAAAAACAAATATTTGAACGCCTATTTTTTATTTGATTAAAAGTAAGAAATGTGAAAGTTTGTTTTATATATTTCCGATATTAGTAGATTTACAGTTTACCTTTGGTACTATACTTTACTATGATTATTTTAAATAATTTGTACCGACGTATTATTAATGATAATATTAAATATTTAATTTCACGAGTGGGAATCGAACACACTTCTTGTCACGTTTACAGTCGCTTATGCGAATACGCCAGGACTGGCCTCTTATTAGCGTAATTTTTTTAAATTACTATTATTATGAATATACGTTTATATATTTTTTGTCATGATATCCTTAAACACCTATACGTAGTGAAAACTAAGAAATTGTCTGAAATCAGATAAATATAATGTAATATAAAGTAACATTCAAATATCAGCTTCACGCTGTGAAGCATTCAAATATCTCTGTAGAATATCAATTTTCAAGTAACTGACCTCATTACTTCAGGCGATTGTTATCTATGTCCAGTAAGTGCCCGAGTACTTAGCGTTGCCAACAGCAGACCAGTATACCGCCAATCTACCAGAGATAATCCGGAAAACGTCCTTTCTAAGCTGGCAGATAATCACCTCTAGACATGTAAATGTTTCATGTTATAATTTTTGTAATTTAGTTATTTTTCTTTATAAAATTGTATATTTACTATCTATACTAATATTATAGAGCTGATAAATTTGTTTACTTCAACGAGCTGATCCCAGGAACTACTGGTTCGAATTGAAAAAATATTTTTTGGGTTTTATCGTCCATTTATCGAGGAAGGTTATTATAGTGTATGTTACATAACGCTTGTGTCGATGTCACCCATTGAGTCAGAATATCTTCAAGTACTTATAGTGTATATACAACGCTAAGTTATGTATATCCATTTCACCACGGGGCGAAGCCGCAGATAAATGCTAGTTGCTAGTAAAAAATATTATTTGTCATACTGACATATAATATTTTTTATAAGTATAGTTCTTACCAAAAATACATCCTAATTCAAACTTAGTTGAATATTCATAAATATTAATTTTTATTTTTTGTCTTCATTCTCTCATATTTCGCAGGCAAAGATTCCTACGTAAAATAAATCTAATTATAATTTAAAAATAATTACACGAGTATGAATCGTACCAAATAGCGACTATTATGTGTTTTGTATTAATATTGTAAACATTATACTTATGCGTCCATATTACTTATTGGTCGATGAATTTAAATTACCTTTTACTGCTCATCGGTGGTTAATCGTAATTACAGTGTTGAATTAAAATATTTTAAGGATTTCTTTATTGGACAATTCAGTGGATCTGTTGAAATGGTTCCCAATGGACTCGGTCGTGATGCCGACAAAGGATAATAAAGTGGGGCAAAGCGAATTTCTAATGTTTCCACAAATGCCCCCATTGTGAGCAAACGGTACAATAATGTAATCTTTTTTTTTTTCTTAAAATAAGCATTACTTTTTTTTCTGACATATTTTTTTATTTTTATTTTATT
This sequence comes from Heliconius himera, assembly GCA_021202915.1. Classification (NCBI taxonomy): domain Eukaryota; kingdom Metazoa; phylum Arthropoda; class Insecta; order Lepidoptera; family Nymphalidae; genus Heliconius; species Heliconius himera. Next base: position 12,087 of record JAJHJA010001122.1, on the reverse strand, counting down.
TATAGCTTTTATTTCCTGATTATGAGATTATAGTTCTCAGCGATATGTATAAGGAATAAATATTGTAACGTCAAAGTAATCGTCTCGTCTAAAGATAAAAATCTTTTAAACTATTCACTTTAATAATAAAGTTCTAATTTAATCGATGTATTTTTTTGAATCCGCAATGAAGAGGTACACAGAATGGCAGGTACTATTGAGGATGTCACGGTGAGAATGAAGAATAACGTGCTCAGCTGGTTTGGGCACGTCGAACGAACGAGTGATGAAAGAATGGCAAAACAGATTTATGATAGAAAAGTGAGCGGTAAGAGAGGTAGGGGGAGACCTCGGTTGACCTTCGAAAACACAGTATCAAAGATACTGGAGGAAGGTCACGTAAAAAGCATGAGGACCCCCCGAAGCATGTATGAAGTGGTTGATGACAGTGGACGAGGCGAGAGAGGTATGTAGAGACCGTAGCGTTTGGCGCTCCGTTCTCTCTGACTACCCCGCTAGGGATAAAGCGTGAAGCTAGTTAGTTAGTTAGTTAATTATTTAGAAATTGAACTTGATAAGAAATCTTATATATTAATTGAACTTTATTGTATAAAATTCAAGTTACTTATAGAACTAGCCTGCTCGTGATTTCCCGATATTTTCTCTAAATTATATAGAAAATGTTAAGAATTTGTCATTATAATTTTACAGATGAACGCTTATTCAGATTTAAAGTTTAATTTTGCAGGCTTCTCTCTTTATAAACGAATAATTTTACTATGATAAATATGTCCGCCGATTTCAAATAAAAAATCATTTCAATCATTCATAATTTAAAATTCTACGAAACAAATATGTTCTCTCGCAAATAACTTTATTTGCTCAGATTTAAATTAAATTAAATTTGTCTGTCTGCCAAGAACCTTTATGCCAGGAACACTTGGTGATATCGAATTAAAATTCAAATCATATATTTAGATTGACTTCCTGAGAAAAAACGTATTTACTTATAAAAAAGATATAGCCGCCAAAAAATGTGTATTTTAACACATTAAGGGGAATCAAAACTAATAGGGTATTTCCGGTTAACCTTGAATTATAAAAATTCGCAGCTAGCATCTACAGATAGTACTAGTTCAGGAAAAAATCTGTAAAATCTGAAAAAAATAATAGGGTACTTCCGGTTAACTTAGAATTATGGAATTTGTTAGCTAGCAGAAACCTCGGTAGGCAGAGCAATTGTAAAAATGTCTAATGTTAAAAATCGATTAATCGGAAAAGACAGCACACTACTGCCACTTAATACAAGCGGTAATCGGAAACAAAATCAAATGATGTTCTCTTAACTACAATGACACCTAAATATAACAGGGATATTTGGAAATAATGCTATATATAATAAATGCTAATACTATAAAATACACAATTTAAGCCTTATATATCAGATATGTTGTATACTACACATAAAGTTCTCCTCTACTTAATAAAGGAATAAACATAAAACGACAAAGTATCTACTAGCCAGAACTGCTAATTAAATTAGTGTAGATACTCCGCACGAGGTTTATTAGGAAACATCTTATTTCCCAGAGGGAGGAAAATGTATATCAAAGTGACGAGAAACACGCTTAATTTGTACTTAATAAGAGTCTTCGTACAGAACTGTAGTCGTTGTCGTTTGCAGTTTCATCATTATTGTTATTATTATAGAGAAAATTTAGAGATTTATTTAATTAATTTGACGAAAATGAGTTTTTAAGTTACTGAAATAGTTTACTTGGTATATCTATAGCCTTTTACAACAAAAGTTATAAAAGAAAAAGAAAAAGAAGTGTCGGTCTGTGATTTTGAAATAACCGTGTTTTTTCAAGTGCATTTACACGGTACTAATATACAAACGAACAATTTGTGTTATCTAGGTATCTATCTTTCTGTTTGTCCTCTGTAAGCTCCAGAACAGTTGGGACGATTTTAATAGGACTCTGACTGAATGAAAGAAGGAATTGTGGATAAACACTTCTTTATATTATGAAATAATCGCGAGGTCGCAATTTAAGCAGGAAGAACTGCGTACTGCTAGTACTGCTGTACGCGCGTACCAGCGGCTTACATAGATTAAATCAAATAAAATCCTAAAAGATTTAAAGTACTATGTGCAGGGTTGTTTATAGTAACCTTGTGTTATTTTTTTCTATTATATTAACATAAACTTATATTTTTTTCCATTGTTTGTAATTGTAGGTTTTATAATTGTAGACCAACGGGATCGTAGAATTGTATATTTTTATTATTAACTAGCGACCCGCTTGCGGCTTCGCCCGCTTATACCACAGAATTATTTACTTAACACACTGAATTATGTTCGTGTTTTGATATACCTATTATGTATGTTTGCAGCGCAATGAAGATTTTTTATGAAAAAGTTATTAAAACTTTACTGTATCCCGCACACAGCAGGTTAGGCAGAGGGAACCTAGTGTAAAGACACTCCGTTCCCCACTTTCTGTCGAATTCTGGAGGCATTGCGTGTTGAGTGGCAGAACTCAACGCAGTGCTTAACCTCGACACCAGAGCGAAGAAATGGAAATATAAATTTAAGTAAATATTTCATCTCCTCGAGTAGGGAGTGAACCCACAACCAGTCGGTTTTACAGTCACACTTCGTGCCGCTGCACCACGACTGGCCTCAACTGGACTGGACTTTATTTTAATCGGTTCACACAAAGTTAAAACCAGATCCACGCTTTATCCCGCCTTTAGCAGGGCAACTTAGCGTTAAGATATTGCGTATAATGTGTGACTGATGTGCGAAATGAAAATATTATTAAACGAAATGAAAATATTATTAAATTATAATTCAATCCTCCAAGTGGGGATTGGACCCACAACAGTCGCGTTACAGTCACAACTTTGTACCTCTGTGCCGCGACGGCCTTTAACAAAGAAGAGAAGAGAAGCGCCAGCGCTCCATTTACGGAAACAGCATATAGGTAAAATATTTTAAGCCCATACCCATACCCATAAAGAAATTAAGCAAGATACATCAACAGTATGGCAGTTCTCCAAAACGCTCAAATTTTAATTTCCTTGTGATTACTCATTAATAGTAAATAATTTTAATAAGATGAATATCGTATTAAATACTTAACTAAATAATAAACAAGGAGTCTAGACAAGTTTGATGATTTAGTATATACAAAAATATATTTTAAGAAAAACCTTCAAAAAATTGAATATTTTACGTGGAGATTTGGTGTGTTCTTAGCTTATTTCTTTTCAAAAATATTCGTGATTAAACTATATTAATTTTATTAGCTATTTTTAATGAAATAAGTACATACTTAAAGTTTTTAATAATAAAACGTGCTTATAATTTAGGTGTAGCTACACAAAAATCGATCGCAAAAAAAGTTCATAAAAATAGCGTCATTGATCGAGCGAGCTTTTGTTTTAAATATTGCCACGAAAATACGTTATCTAACGTAGTGTTTATTTTGGCTTATAATAATGTTAGCATGCAGAACTTTAATTTCCGACGGTGCAACTGCCGCCACGGATGCTTTAACATTTTTTTTAATACGTCTTAAACTGGATTCTCCTAATTTTGGCACATGAATCGTCATTGATATCTTTATTTACTACTTATAGATTTAAAATGTTTCGGCAATCGTTAATATATACTTATATTGGCATTTTGAACAAATCTGTAACCAGCAAATTTCATGCACTTTAAATGAGTTTTTATAAAATTCCAACATGTTTTATGTAAAAACATCATTGGTTGCGACGTCATTGGTAGTAATATAGTAAAAGATGGCAATGACGCTGTAAGAAAAGTAGCCGAAGACAATGATTATTAGCTTTTATAGTAGACGAATGGGTCTGATTTCAGGCTGTAGTCCTGAATCTTAGACATATTTCTAATAGTACTCACTGATGTGTCGTGTAAAGAATTTTTAATGTTTAAGCCAGGTATGACTAAAAATTTACGTAATACCTAAATTTTGTTCGTGAATTTTTCTCGGATTTTATTTTTCTGAATCTTCTTGCTATATCACTTCCATAGCATTTAGTTTCAGTGTAATGGAAACATTATAAATAATATTACTGTTTTTAGCATACAGAACAGTACAAAAATAAGCTACTTCAACTTAAATTTTATATTTAGAGTTAATAAAATATATCTAAAATTTAACGATTTCTATTAATATTCTTTAGTTGTTTTTATTATTTTTTTTTCATTATTCTTTATTTTTTACATCTCACTTTATCACTAGCGGGGTAGTCAGAGAGAACGGAGCGCCAACAGCCCTACTCTCTGTATGTTTTACTTCTTCTTTACTTTTTCTATCTATTTACAAATGCCATGTTTTTTCGTGACCTCTGCATATATCTTTTCTCCCGAGCGAGGGTTTGGGAGTTATAAGACCCGATATTATGGTTAGGTTTATCCGCTCTTTACTCAGACGCAGCTGACTTCGATGCATGTCCATTCTTGACATCGAGCATTCCCCCAATATCGATGCTTCCCCTTTTTTGAACAGTTTATTTTAAATCTCAGTTACTATCTAGTTTTTATAGCTCTACACACTGCAGAGGTAAATTACGTTTCACTGGTCATAAGAATTGGATTTACTTTCTTGTTAGACTTAATAATAGTTTTAATGGAAGCTTTTCTCTTAAAATGCCCTTAAAATGTTGCAATTCTGTCTGTTTCAAAAGTTGTTTTTCGTATGATAGAAGCCCCGGTTGTCTTTCTACTGAGGGTCTTCTGATAACGCTGGAGGGGAGTAGTCATTGAAAATACAGTCAGTTTAGTCTTATTGTGTATTTTCGACAACCTATACAATTTAGGATATTTTACATAACTAGTTACGAGGGATTTAATGTTACATATCTTACGTTTCTTTCATTCTTCTTTTGCAACACCTACGTTTCGCTGCCGTATATCGGCGTCGTTCGTCAGCATTGTACAGTGTTACTAAACGTGCAACTATTCTGTTACTTCACGGTCTCACCAATGCTAAGGCACCGCTAATTCTGTTATCGGCAGCAATAAGCGTGTGCGTCTTTTCTTCATTTCTTTCAAATGTAAGAATAGGCTCTGGTCTTTCTTTCCTTGGGAAGGAAATTTTCCCTCGCACGGCAATTTGTGTCACAGACTTTACAACAAGAGAAGCCATTAAAGTATTGTACCGAGGTAGTCTTTCAAAACATCTTATACTTTTGTCAAATATCTAAAAAAAAATTCTTGGTTTAGGACCTCCTGCGACCTGCTCACTGCTGTAAAATGTGTGGTAAATTAATAAACAACCTTAGGAATTACTAAAATTGCTCGTTAACATTTTATTTCTTTCTTTCTCAGAACTTTCACGCTTCATCTTTATCAGTACTTTCGTTCGGTGCCTTTGTAGCATATCCTTTTTCTTTTTTAAAGAGATTTATCTGAGGCCTTATGATCCAAACGGCCTTTTTTTCTCTACAATGTCTTTTACTTTATCAACACATTTATCGTGCTTTTTACTATACCTCCTTATCATTTACCACATATTTCTGTCGCTGCTTTTCTTATAGAATTTCCGTTTTCTGTTTCAAAGATGTCTCATATTTTGGAAGTACTTATTCCTCTTTGATCGATGGATCTTAAAACTTCCAGCTTCTTATGCGATAATTCGACTCCAAGTTTGGACGTCTCGTACCTCAAAATGAAACAGACTCCTTATTATAGCAACGATTACATATTGGTCTGTTCCCAAGATAGCATCCTAAGCACTCGTGTGTCCACGACTTAACTTTAAATATACTGATCCGCTAGGAATAAGTCAATCATACTTTTCACGGTGAGAATATAATAGAACGTGAAAATGGATTGATGATGAAGGAAAAGCAAAAAAGATTAATGAAGAAAAAGTGAGCGGTAATAAAGATAGACCTTCGAAAATACAGCATCAAAGATAATGAAGGAGAAAAATCACGTAAAAAGCATGAGGACGGTCCAGATGGCATGTATGAAAAGTTGATGATAGAGGACGAGGTGAAAGAGGTATATAGAGACCGTAGCGTTTGGGGTTCCGTTCTCTCTGACTTTCCCACTAGTATTACAGCGTGAAGCTAAATAAGTAAGTATTTAATTTCAATTATGTTGTAAAGAATCATTATTGGTACCAGCGCTGGAGAAAAATGATTTTTCTCCAGTTGCTTAATCATTATTCTACACTAATCGTCATTGTCCGATTTAACACATTTTTTTAAAAATTCCATTTATAAAATAAATAGGGGTTGTTCATAGACGCCACTTCAATAAACGTGTATTATAATGTCCAAGCTTACATCTCACAGCAAAATTACGGCTTTACACGCTGGTTTTAAAAATTACACTTTTTTTGGTTAAAAATAACATTTTTAGGAGAACAGCCCAGTAGGTTTTTTTTTCATTTCACGATGTTTATTCATATCTATATTTCGTGTGACGCGGTTACGCATAGATACCAATAACGTAAACACATACTATTACAAAAATACTACTAAAATCTTTAGAACTTTGAACTTTGCCGCCAATAACTACGACTCGATTTCAGAATGAGGCATATGCGGCGGTTTCCCTTTGATTAGTTTATGTGTGCGTGCGTCGTTCTTGACAAATTATATATTATTTTACAACGACAATTTTATTATTTATTTTGTTTGAAAAAATAACTTTTTTATTTTGGGTTTTTTATAGAGTAGTTAAAACTGTGGTTTCATTTAAAGTGGTGCTGACAAAAAAACTGTATAATTGAGCATATTTAATATTTAGGACATAATTAGAGATTATAAGTAAAACGCACTGCGCACGTAAAACAATTTCACGCGGAACATGTTTAAGCCTGTCGCAAACTGAACACTGAGTGGGCAGAGCGAGAGAGCCGATGCGCGGCAATCAAAATGAAAAACCGCGTATCTCCGAATTCGCGTAAAACGGGGTAGCGTAAGTCGGGGTATTACTGTACTTTTTATTGCAGATATCACCATTTGAGCTAGTCCCGAAAAATATACCTACTATATTATTTTTGGTTATGTCACCAACGTTAACGTTTAAAATAATAATTATGGTAGACTAAACAACTATTAATTGTACTTCTTTTTTCAGCTTCACGCTGTATCCCGCACACAGCAGGGTAGGCAGAGGGAACCTAGTAAGACACTCTGTTCCCTACTTTCCGCGGAATTCTGTAGGCATTGCGTGCTGAGTAGTGAAACTCAACGCGGCACTTTGCCTCGACACCAGAGCGATGAAATGGAAATACAAATTTAAATAAATATTTAATTTCCTCAAGTGGGAATAGAACCCACAACCAGTTTATGCTTTGTGCCCCTATGCCACGAACGGCCTCAATTTACTTTAAATTGTGGTTAAATACAATAATCGTAATTTAATTATGTCAAATTTCTATTAACCGACTTCTTAAAAGAGGAGGTCATCAATTCGACTGTATTTTTTATCCTTGTTACGTCAGAACTTTTGACTGTGTGATCCGATTTTGATGATTTTTTTTTTATTTGGAAGCTAGTGCGTCCCGTGTAATCTTATTTTAGTTCATTTCCAACAATGATATCTATGAGAAAATCATATAAATCTCAAATTTACATTATGTATGTGCGCGACAAATGGACTAATATCTCAATATCAACTCAACCGATTTTAATGATTCTTTTTTTATTAGCAAGGGTACACACAAAGGGTAGTTTGGTGAAAGTTTGGTTAAGTTCAGAGTATGAAATCCGATTGAAATTGAAGAAGTTGATTTTTTTTATAAAAAAATATAATTATTTTATTTTTTCTGGTAAAACTTCTTTGTACTCTATTATAAAAACTATTCTATAAGTTGCATTAGGTTTTGAACTATTACCATGATAAAAATAAATTAATTGCATACAGTACTTATCGGTATTTTAAGTAATTTACATTTTTCAGTTTTTATTTTTTTTAAATAAAACTATAATGAAATTCGGAATGAAACCCAAAAAAAATGTACTTTGAGACCCTAGGCTAATACCATGCAAAAATTCATCAATTTCTGTCCAGTAGTTTTTGCGTGATTGACGAACAAACAAACAGACAGACAGACAGACAGACGGACAGACAGACAGACAAGAATTCTGTTGAGTGGTTTTTTAGGTTCTATAATCGACATATAAACCGACCTAATTTTTATTTTTTTTATATCTTTCACGTACAGAATTGACTTTTCTATCCTTTTATTATATATAGAGATTTCAACTTCTTACATCCATGGGATCTCAAGATAAACGATATTGACAGACAGAAGAGACGGAAGAAGACGGAAGAATCATCATATTCTGCTTAAAAAAAATCCAGTATATTTATGTGAAGTTTCTATTTTTTTATAAATAATATTTTTTATAAACATTTGCAAACATAAAAAACTCCACAAAACATTCAAAACGTAACTATTTGCACTTCTAGAAAAATATATAGTAGTTTTTCAATTGAAACATATTTCAATTGAGACATTTAAATTTTATATGAAATATATTTCAATAGTATCGGCACCAATATAAATTTTAATATGAATTCAGTCGTGATTGATAAGTTAACAATTGGTTATTAATAAAATTTCAAAAAGTTTTATTTTTATTTACGGATGTTTTATCGAAAACTTAAAAAAAATTAAAAAAGAAAACTTTACGAGGAAGTTAAGGAGGAAACTTTATTAGCGCAGAAAATACCGATTTAAATCTCTGTATTATATTGTAATTGTTCAATTTCAAACAACAATCATAACAAGCCACGCGCACAGGTTAGGATTGCACAGCAACTTCTAATGACTATCAAGTGCCGATTAAAAATTTTATGTTTATTATTTTTATTTTACTTCTTTACTTCCCTGTTAGCAAAGACTCAGGCAAATACTATCGACATTTTGAATTCAGAACACATCTCTATACCAAGTGGTGCTCCAATGGATTATCTTCACAATTGTCCAATCTTACGAGATGTCAAAACTTTTAGCCTTAAAATATATTCTTTACAACTAATAATTACAATAATTCGATAAAATAAAACACTTGTTTATTTATAATTATTTTGACAATTCAAATATATTGTTTATCTGTTTCTGCCTGTAACAGATGAAATGCTGAATATAATTTTGCTAAAGAAAATCTTTCACTAGAGGTATACCTACTGTGCCCAAACTTTTCACGAGCGCTGCGTGATTATTTTATAAGACATTTCGATGTAGGTTCAATATCAAATCATTTCTACTTACAAAAACTAGACAAGTCAGACTCGCTCACTGTGGGTTCCGTACTAATTTCGGGATTGTAGCTTAATGGGAATATAAAAATTGACAAGTCTAAGTTTGCAGGAGTATGCACTCATTTTGTATTTAGTATGAAATACCTATAAATTTTCACTTTTCTATGTTTTTCAAGTATTGTGTGTTCTAACTTCGTGCCATTTCATAACTGTATGTCCATGAGATGAAGAGGATGTTTTGATTACGCGGCGAATTTCACCCAAAATGCAACAACTTCGTATCTTTTGATTGGGTTGACTTAGAAGCTTAATTTTTTCAAGATAAGAAGAAGAGAAGAAGAAGAAGAAGCTTCAAGATGCATTCCAAATGATCTCGAAATGAATGGTCTTGATAGACAGACAGTCGAGCGATTAAATATATATAATAAAGTGATTCTATAAGGATGTTTTTTTCTTTTGATGTGCGGAACCCTAAAAAATAAGGTTTGTTTAAATATTTAAATAAGTTTCTAAATAAAATTACTTACCCTTGCAAAGTCAGTCACCTTTTATCAAATTATAAAGAAATGTCAATATATTTTAATTAAAGCAAATATTTGAAAAGAGTCGATTGAAAGATTCTCGTTCGATTTTCACATCAAATTAAACTAAATGATCTGATGTTAATTAATATTTAAACTTGTTATGGTGCTTGTATTTCTGTTTGGTTATAATGATTTTATATGTAACTTAGTAGTATTTTTTTTAATACCCTTGATTAAGCTACGATAGATAGTTTAATAATCAAGAGTGATTTTCACAGAATAGAGGTTTAGCTCTTTTATCAGAGTTTGATTCAGAGGAATACGATGAGCAATCCCAGCCAAATGATTCATGTTTTTTATATCTTATTATAACAAAAAAAAAAGCAGGAAACCCGAAGAAACATTAATATTGCTGAACTCTGTTTGGAGAATAATAAAATAGATAATATTACGCAAAACACTGAGAAATTCCCAAGCGTTCAACATGCTAAGTTATACGCATAACTATAATACAGCCGGAGTCGAGAGCAAAACGAAAACCTTATGGGAATGCTCATCGCGTTCGACTGGCACTTGACCGCTTCGTAGTTTCATAACTCGAATAAATTCCAAGCAGAATGCGTCGCTAGTACATTTATCTCGAAATTCGCAAACATACCGCGCGGAAATGAAATGTGCGCTTTAAAATGTGTTTAGAAAGAATACATTTTCTGCTTGCATATATCAAATTTCAGTAATATTAAAATTTACGGCTACGCTGCTTTTTTTTTAGTATTTAACGGTAAATATATAACGTGTTCTTCTTTGATAAAATTAATATGCTCACAAATATCATGTATTTATACAGATTATATTTGATATTTAATTAGCATTTTCGCATTGAAAAAAATGTTTTAAGGCTACTTAAATAAATATTATGTCTATTTAATGAATAGAATTTATTTTTTTATATAAGAATATATTATGCGTATAACATATGTACTTGCTTTTGGTTATGATTTTATTTCATGTGCTATTTAAGTTTTGGAAAATATATATTTTTTAAATTTTTAAATATAAGATCAGCCTGTCTATACTGAGGAAAATACTCGATATAATTTTATTATACAAGCTAATTCATGGAATTATCGATTCATCTGACCTCTTATATCACTTAAATTTTTATATACCACGTCGTGACAGTCGTTCGCAAAACAAAAAAAAACGTTTTGTCTTCCTCTCACTAAAACCAATGTATTAAGCCGCTCAGTTCTCCATTGCATGACTTCCTCCCTTCTAATGACTAATTTATTTTTTTGATACATGCCATAAAACAATGTCTGGTTGTAAACGAGAGTTGGTGCTAGTCGTACTCAAGGAATATTTAAACTATTTATATTTAATAAGACTGGTCTTAGTCAAGTATATATCAAGTTTTGCTACCAACGGCAATAAATAGAAAACAAAAAACACTATTAATTTGAGAGCAAAAATTTTAAAAACGTGGCTTTTAATTTGATTTTAATTTAGTAGCAAAACTAAACGCCCCACTTGGTTTAATCAAATTTGAAAAAAAAATAAACGGTTTTAGACGGCTTCTGTATTAGTTAGCCTTGATACTGCCCAAGCAGACGAACAAATTAAAAAACATGATTTTTGTCTTCTATATAACATTTAATATAACATTTTTTCTCATATATGTATCTGCCATGAAGAGCAATCTGACCAATGTAAGTCATAATTTAGTAATATATAGCTTATTCAGAGAGAAAATTCTAATAAACGTTTCTAGTGTTCATTTCAACGCATAAATATTCCAGTATAAATCTCTAGCAAAGTGCACCACTAATGAGCGTCATCGCTTGAGCTAGCTACTCCGCCATTGGCCTTGACCAGACTAATAAAATCAGTCTAATTTTAAATTATTTTATTAAAAAAATATTTCCTTGATATTTGAAAAAAAATATTTGTTAATGGCCTAAGATCCCATTGCTTAAATCTGTAGGGAGCAGCTTTTCTAATGAAACTTATGTTTAATAATGATACATGATAGTAGAATAGATTACATTAGGGTTGCCTAAAATAATCCTGCCGCAATCACTTTTAATTAATGTTTTTCGTAACTCGTTTTTGGAGAAAATTGCACTCAAAGGTTTTTTGTGAATCGCACATAATCAAAAAAGGCAATTTTCCATATTTTCTTAAGTAATAAAAAAATATCCGCAATAACAAAAATGTCACCCTTCATTATCTTTAGGAAACATAATGTAATTAATGCCTTATAATAGATCGTAAACATTTATTTAATTAGATAATTTAGTCCTTTTAAAATTAAAATTTAAA